>JABUQX010045469.1:0-5000 GCA_015478945.1 Trachelipus rathkii | reverse complement strand
TTTTTCGTTCTCATTATCAGAGTAGAGCCAACTAAAACATATAAGCCTAATTGATGGCAACCCAATAAATTTGAAAAAGAAAAAGAGTAATCGTTTCCCAGAGTCGTTGCTCAAAGAACTATCACTATTGCATACTGTGGTAGTGATTATTTGTCTCTGTTATCTTTAGAGAATCAGGTTCCCCTTTTTACACACATAAAACAACACACACACACACACACACACACACATATATAACTTATATAATATGTGGAGTGTAAGTATAAGATCATTATACTATAATATATACTCGATATATATAACTTATATAATTATATAGATAATATTATAATGATACTACTAGATATATTTATGGAGTAGAGCAAATATTGGAAAGAGAGAGAGAGAGGAGAGACGGGAGGGGGGAGAGAGAGAGAGCGCAGAGAGAGAGAGACGAGAGAGAGGAGACAGCATGAAGAAGAGCACGAGAGAGAGACGAGTAAGAAAGAGTGCTAGCAACTATCTTGCCCCTTTATGCCTTTTCCTCCGTCACACTCTAATGTAGAAATATTAAATTGTCTTATTATATTGTTCCAAATATTTTTCAGAGAGACGGTACAGGCGACTTATTCATGTGTGTGAATTAAAACTATACACATCCTTATATACACGTTTTGATTTGATTTTGAAATTCAAACAAAAAATAAGACACAATATATAAATAAAATTGACGCTCTCGAGAAAATAATTAATAGAATGGATGAATAAAAGAAAATAGGACATAATAGAAAAGGATAATACGATTGAATATAAAATTTATGGAAAGTGATATATATTATATATATATATAATTTATATATATAGTATTATTATAAGGTAGGGGTATATATATTTATTATATATTTATATATAATATATATTTATATATAAAGGAAGAAGAATAATCTCTGCTGATGACCACAGGAAAGGCAACTTACTAAGAAAGCCTCAATAAATATACCTTTTAAGCTCTCAACGCAAAACAAAGCCAATAAATATATAGTAAAATGAATGTAAGTGTGTAGGAGGGATTGAGGGATGGATAGATTCTCCACTATCCTCCATGCATTAATCATAATCCTTTGAGAGAGAGAGAAGGAGGAGATGAGAGAGAGAGAGGAGATGAGGGGGAGTAGAAGAGAGAGAAGACGAGAGAGAGAGGGAGGAGAGATATGAGAGAAGAGAGAGAGAGACGAGAGAGAGAGAGAGAGATATATATGTATGTGTGATTGAGTGTGTGTGTGTGTAATGTATGTATATGTAAGTTAAGTGGAGTGAGAGCATGGGCTGCGTGAGGTTGTCTAGGGATTGATAGAATTAAAGCCTGTTCCCAAGGGAAGAAACCAAAAAAAAAAATTTTTATTATAATAAAGAAGAATCTAGATTTGAGTTTTGAATATGGGATCGTATAAAAATATTTATTTATTTTTGCGTAGAAAAAATACATAATAGTGAATTGGAAGCACGTGCGAACTGTTGTGAAGTATGTCGATGTCTGTTGTAGAGTATGTCTATTATACCGATCAATACCGGTAAAAAAATTGTTTTTATTGAGGCATAGTGGCTGTATTCAAAACACACAAATGGAACGTTTATATATCGTAAATAGAAAAGTGAATACACATGAATCAACAGTAATAACAAACGTGTAGTTATTTATATGTCTGTCTGTGCACGATAAACTCATAGTGATGGCACTAACAGGGTAATCAATTGTTCGTCCTTAGTAGTATAATAGATATAAATGCTTAGACTACGTTATGAGGACCTCGGGACATCCTTCGTTAAGGGCAGACTTTGTTAATACCATTCTCTCACAAGATACCGCGCCTATACTACTAGCGATATGTTCTATCCATGAAACTTCGCTGCCTATTTAATCGGTGGCAATATACCTCATTGTGGAGCATAAGGAATCAAGAGACACAATACATAACTTCGTGTAAATTGCATAAGGTTCGAAAATGTGCACCAATCTGTTCGCCCAACATAATTATTGTCTGGACACATGGAGTATTTACTCGTCGTCCACGCCGGGATATCATACAATAATTTACAGATTTCCAAAGTGTGAAATGCAAAACTCGAGATGAACCCGCTCAATTGAGTATACTTCACAACACCACATGACCCATCCCACACACAATCACGAGTCCAAACAGTAACCACAAGCCAATCAAACAGACACAACCACACACTCATGCAGCGAGCGAGCAAAACACAACACATCCACAAAAGCGACACACACACTATACATCCACAAGCAATATCCCATATATTCTATAGCCACTCGAGCATAGTCACACCGCGGCTAACCACATTTGTGGGATAAAAGTGCGTGTGTTGCGTCAACTCTCTCTCGCGACGATATATAAGGGCATATATCAATGACTGCCTCCTAGAATAACGCCTCCATTACTGTTGACATCTAGTAAACTCATCTGTGGTAGTTAAAGGTATTATTGGTGTGATATCGATGCACCAACCTGCGTTCAAAAACTCCATTGGATCTATCACATGTAGCATGATTCTGAAATTCTCGAGTTAAGCGTGGAATTGAAGAAAATTGTAAAGTAGTAGCTTTAGATCAGGCCTAGTTCTCCCTTCCTCTTAAAGTACTATATTTATTTCGCTACACCGTATGGCAGCGAGAGTTGGAAAAGAATTTAATGGTTTGTTATCGCCATAATTATGATGTGTGTATTTTTAAAGTGGTCTTCTATTTACGACCAAGTGATTCCGCTCGACTTAATAGTGAGCGCCCTTGTACCTAGACCACACTCCTCGTTCTATTGCGTGTAAGCTTTGGATTGGATGAGTCGCTCCTAATATATGCGACCGATCACTCCGTCCCTATCAAGATGTGAGCATATTCGTTGTCAGACTTTAGTATAAATAGATATACACCTGATAATATACTCTAGGTATATCATATAGAAGTGGACAACCAATTATGAAATTGGTCGCGTGTCGAGGTCCTAAACCAGAGGTCATTCTTCAGGAGTCCCTTTCTAATTTACGCCTCTATCTAAAAGAATTAGTAGGATACCCTTCTCACCTCTTCTTTGCCGGTAGTGCTATTACCTTTTTGTTTATAGAACCATAACAACATCACGCCCGACTTCCTATTCTGCCTGTGCAGAGCCCTTATTTGAATGCTAGAGTGAAGTGAGAGGAGAATAGTATTTTTAGTATCTTATTAACGTAGCAACTGAAGAACTCCAGTTAATGTTGAAAACGAAAAAGCAAGCACACCAGAATCCCCAGTTTGAACGAACCACAAATTAGGCTACAAATTCTCACGCTCTAGCTACTTGCTTACTCCTAGTTTTGTTTGTAGACTTTCTGAGACTCCGCTCTGTGCTACTATGAATTGTAGCGTGTACATTGTGCCTTGTACCGACTGTAGAGAAAGTAATAAACGGTGGAAGACGAAGCTGAATTTATATAAAGATAAATAGTGAAAAAACAGAAAAAGAAAGAAAGAATAGAGAAGATGAAAACAATTAAACACGAGGAGATACATAGAAAGATATACATGAACGATATAACGAAAGTGCACGAAGAGTAGCAAGAGCAAATACTGTTCCTGCCCTCCACCTTACATATCCACCTCCCATTCCCTTAGCCCAAGTTATCCCAATGGAATAACACACAATAATCTATATTAATATACTATAGAAACATAATTATACTAATTTAATTTTCCCAAATTTCCTGTTATTCGAATATAACCACTTTAGTGTACTTAGCCGTTTTGCTTGGTTATATGGATTTTGTAGATTAGTTGTAATTTCATAATCGTCCTAAATATATGAGAGTGACCAATTGATAAAGCTGTCTATCTGAATTGTATTCTTTTATAGAAGACAAAAACGTCTAACCACTATTATTTGCCAAGGAAACAATTAAGTGAGACAAATAATTCAGAACCATTAAATTGGGGAATGCATAAGTGAAACTTATATGGGGTTTTAAGATACTTGGTAATAGATATTATCACATGCCTTTCCTAAAATATATAACAACGAAGTTAAAGATAAATTAATGATAGATGATAAATACGCTAACTCTATAAAAAATAAAAAATATAATGATTTTATACGTATTTAGGCCTTAAAAAATTAGAATGAGAAACAGGGTGAATAAAAAATATCTTATTTTACTTATTTATTTGTTTATTCTATAACAATAAAATATTTATTATATTGATTATTTTCTCCCGTGCCCAGCTTCAATTCTATTAACTCTCAACTTGCTAATCTACCTCAACAGCCAAAGCTTTTTCATTCCACTCCAACTCCTATATTACTGCAGATGGTTTATAGTAAATATATACAAGATAAATCAGTCTTACCTAGTCTCTCCTAAGTAAAAATATGAAATTTCTATTTCACATATGAATGTAAGAGTCGTCTCTTTTATTTCTCTCAAAACTTCCCCTTTTTTAACGGTCTCTCTTCTCCCTGTGACTCTATCTCTAATTTCGCTAAATCTCTTCTCTCTCGTCTTCTCCTCGTTCATTACTATCATTTCACCAATCTCTCTCTCTTCATTCTCTCTAACCTCTCTCAAGAGAATTAATGATTTTATATGTAAATGTAATTTCTAATACATAGGAAACCTCTAGGGATTGCAGTTATCCATCTCCCTAATTACAATTCCCTCAAACTTTTTAATTAACTATTCTATCATCATAATACTTACAATATTACATTATATATGTTATATATTATTAATTATATATCTGATTATTCTTATGGTTAATGACTTTAAAAGATAATATATATATATATCAAGATCTCTTATCTTTTGGTATATTCCACTTTTCTATTATGTGTGCATCACGAGTTTATATAAATTAATTACTTCTTATTTATTTATAATTATAATATCTTATTTTTAATAATAATAGATTATTAAATATGTACTATATTACTAATTATATATATATATATATTTACTCATCATACTTCCTGCTT
>JABUQX010045468.1:7500-15000 GCA_015478945.1 Trachelipus rathkii | reverse complement strand
ACACACAGATTTATTTACACTCGCACCAGATTTTACACACAGCACACACACACACACACACACACACCACACACACACACACACACACACACGCACACTCACTTACACAGATAAAACTTTATAAATTTTATTAAAACATTTTTCTATGTAAATGTTTTCTATGTAGATTTATATTACTCATTCAATAATAACTAAAATTATTTCAAAGGTTTCTTAAAACTTCTATAATAAACAATCATTATCTTTGAACAAAGAATTTATTATCAATCTTGTTATACTTTTTGTTTATAAAAATTTTATAACTATCAAGTTTTTAAAATAACTTTTATACTAAAATTTTATGAATTTTATTAAAAACATATATTTTACGCATGCCTTAAAGCAATAAATCAGCTAAATCAGTAAGGTCAGCCCCTTGCACCCCTCTACATCAAGCTATGCCCCGTTTTGTCTATTGACTTACTGCTTGACATCATCTTTTAGCCATGTAATAGTATAAAATAACAAAAATAAGTTCTTCTCTTGCTAAACATAAACATGTATTTTATTAAAATCATTCTAAGTTTTTATTTAAAAATAAACAATTATTCACTACATTTAATATTATTCACTCGATGTTAACTAAAAATATTTCAAAGTTTTTTAAATAATCGGGTTTTCTTTATTATTATTATTATTTTATCTATGTACATTGCACAATCCAATCACGAGAATAACACATCAAACCCGCACTGCTTACAGAATCACGAAAAACTGACCTCTCTCTGTAAAATGTGATTGAAATAAACCTACTTTAGAGTTACATTAGGATAATCCTTTTTGTAACCCGGCGCGATTTAAGCCTAATTCCAGGGCCAAAAAATATTTCAAACTGACCTTTTTCTTTAAAATGTGGTGCAATAACTACGTTAGCCTAAAATTTAGGCTAAATTTTAGGATAAGCCTTTTACTGTAGACGGCTAATTTAATCCTAATACCAGTTCAAAAGGTAATTCCCGTATAGACAAGATTCATTGTGTATTATTATTTTTTATAAATATATTTCAAACTGAAACATGTTGGATCGGTAAGATCCATTAAGCAGGTAAAAAGGAAATGTTTTCCTTTCTTGTGAGTGAAGAACGGTAAGATCCTTATCTCTATATGACCTTGTATGTGACTTGGTTCGAGAAATATATTTTAATCGTCTTTTGAAAATTAATTTTGTTCTTTAAACTTGTATTTGATCAGCAGGTGTGTGTTTTATTATCTTTTATAACCCAAACTCATTTTTAAAATCATAGTCACTTTAGCTGTTAAGCGGTGCACAGGTATTCTGGATGTGTATTAAAAGTGTATTTTATTTTTACTAAGATGTATATTTCATATTCATAATAAAATACTTACATGAGGAATAATTATATAATTTCATGGTATAGATAATAATTCAATTCACTAGTTCATAAGCTAACTACCAGGGCTCAGCATGAGCCCCGCCCGCAAAGTCAGACCCAACCCGCACCCGCTGGGTGCGGTCCCGACCGCCCGTCCCCGCCCGCCGCGGCGCACCGCACAGGCGGCAATATTTCCGCGTTCCCGCCCGCCGCGTGCAAATTTGAAAATAGATTCAATGAAATTTATAGGTCATAGGGGATTGATACCTTCTTGAGAGCACAGACAGATAAGAGCAGTCACGGTGGATGGATGCGGTATAGAGATACGGTGAATGAGACGGGGTAGGAGGGAAGGACTGGGATGATGAGGGTGTGTGTGTATAAGGGGGAGTGTATGTGTCTATGGATGCATTCGTGGTATTAAAATCATTTCAATGAGTTATAGAAAAACGATGGATGCGAAACAGCGAAAAAAACGGGTCAGGCCTTGGTTGCCGGTGGCAGTCTGCGGTGCTGGCAGCGGTCGGCGCGGTTCCGCGGGGCCTTTTGCGGTTTAAGCGAAAAAACGCCGTGGTGAACTCCGAAACGCCCCCCCACCTTAAGGGGGGGGTGGGGAAAGTCCGCGAAAGAAAAAAAATTAAATAAAAAAAATAAAAAAAAAAAAAAAAAAAAAAAAAAAAAAAAAAAAAAAAAAAAAAAAAAAAAAAAAAAAAAAAAAAAAAAAAAAAAAAAAAAAAAATAAAAACACCCATGAAGGTAGCTGGAGTATTCCAAAAATTACGGGGCCAAAAAAAGCCTCTCAGGGTGGTTCCTGGGCACCTGTGGTCAAATGACCACGGTCAGTCAAGGTCAAAAAGGGGGCGGAGCTACGTTGTCCAAAATGGGTATCCTACTACTCAAGTTGTTACTTTTTCTTCAATTCATTTTGCAAGACTTATTCCCGTCTAATCATTTACTGAGCACGAAACACAAAAGATCTTTGATTGTTAGAGTATCAATACTCAACTCGAAACACCACACAAACACAAATTGTTCCTTCTGGGAACACCACGGTCGCTCATCGTGACTAGACACGTAAAAAAATTTACTATTTATTATATTTTGTCCACAATTTTACGTTGAATGAGATGCGCAAAGACCGAATAGAGCATTTTGGAACTGTGAGAACTGGTATTACATGGCATATATCTAGCACTGTTTTAAATGTTCTGACAAGAACATGGTATTCAGCATTAGATTGCATATTTCTAAAAGACTCCGAAGACTTTCCATAATTTCAAACAGGCCAAAGAGATTTCCATTCGCAAACGCTGAGTCATGATGTCCACTAACGATATCGTTTGCTTACCACAGAATCGAACTTGTTTTCAACAATGGAAGTTAGCCGCTTCTACGTGTCTTCGGGCCTCTTTCTTTTTCTCTCTGACTGTCCAATCCTGATCTTGACAATGCTCCCGATTTTTCCTTGAACCTGCTTATTCTACACCAAATCTCATTTTTCTACCGATTTCGTCTGTGATATTTAGTTTGCCTCGTGTTTTTGAAAGATTCAATGGCTTTCTTTAAGTTTGAATACGGTCTCGAGACAAAAAACACCCAATTCCTGGGTGTTTTCCTTGTACCTTTTTCTTGTTTCCAAAGAAAACAATACACAATTTGAGCAATAAAACCCCAAACGTATTAATCAGACAGTAACGCTAACCACTTAATATCATCCAATCTAATTTCTTTGAAAACTTATCTTTCCCGACATTTTGGCATGCATGAGCGAGTGAAATAGGCGATATTTTGAACTTGGTTTCCAGAGACATCGCCACAAACCCACGATGGCCTTTATTAGCTATAATACCGTACCGTTATTGAAATCTGCCAATGTACGGTTCGCAGAGATGAACAACTATTTCCTGTATTCCATTGCGCCGACTTATAGACGCTTGTGAAGCGAAAACCGATCACCGTTCTAACTTGAGATTTTGTTCAGCTGCATATAGCAGTTACAAGGGATAATTTCCAGGAGAACTGATTCTTTCGAGTCCAGCCAAACCCTTACTCTTTTAATAACAAGAATCTTTACTTTGCCGTCAGTGCTTACTTTTTTCGTGGAAATAAAGTCCCTAATATCTGTTCTTCTCAAATATTTCTTTTCTTTAAGTGTTTAAGCTGACATAAGCAACAACAAGAACACAGAAAATAGTAAACACAAAGTACAAAACTATTACTATATCACTAGCAACTTGATATATATACCCTTAAAGCAATAGCATCGATAGCTTTACACAAACCACAATGTCTATACTCACTACTAGTAAGTACATCCTGAAAGAGAGAGAGAATTACAAGACACATCTTCCTCTGTCTTAATATAGATATATATATATATAGTAGATATATATATATATATAGATATATACTACTATATATCATATATATATATAAATATATTATATTATATATAATATATATATATATATATATCATATATAGTATATGTAAAATTATTGACCCGTTTTCTCCTGTCTCCTGTAAAAACTTCCGCCCAAAGGACTACGCAGATTTGTGTCATAACAGCGACGAATTATAGAAAATTAATTTAACCTGTGCCTTTACATTATTAGCGGATATGATAATTAAATTTTTTTATAGTCTTTCAAAAATTTCGGGGGGCCATGGCCCAACCTGAGCCCCCCACTGATACGCACTGTATAAACTATATATATAAGTAATATATAACTATATTATAATAATATATTATAGATATAATACTAATAGTATATATATCGTATATAATATATATCTATCCTATATCGACTAACATTCACTAACTAACCACACATAAATATACTATATACATACGCTATATACTATCTACACCTAACAACCCAGCACCATAATACTACTATATTTATAATTATATATATATAATACTATTATAATTATATATTCATATATAGATTATATCATATAGTATTATAACCTAATATAATACTATATATATATATATATAATGCTGTAGTCGGGGAGGGAGCTGAAGGAATCTTAACTATCCCATCCCAAAATTATTTAAGCGATTAATTTTTTTTTATTTAAGTCCCTTAATTTTAATTTATAAGAATAATAAAATGAACACCAAAGCAAGCAAATTAAAGAGTATATATTAATAGAAATGTGGAAAACATTTATGGTTCTTGAAAATTACTTAGGTTTAGTGACTTGAAAACGTGAAAAGAGAATCTTTAAGGGAGGCAATAAGCATGAAGAGTGAAATAAACGAGACTTTCTTGATTCGACAAATATATGATGGTTAAGCAACAATGAAGAAATGTTTTAAAGGTGTTTAAGCTGTCAAAAATACCCAGCGGCATTGTAAGTTTCCTGCTGTTCACATTCATGTCAAGTAAAATACATTAAAAAGTTTATTGGACAGTGACCACAACTGGGCATTATTTTAAGTCACCAAGGAGGTCAATTATTTTAATAGAAAACATTAGAAAGAATTTCCCAGAAACAATATGGACAAAACAAATCGATTGTTGAAGCTTTAGAGGAGCTTGAGATGGATCAAGATATTCAACCTTCTTTAAAATATCTCAAATAACTCTTCTCCTTCACATCTTCCATTATGTCAAAATTTTAGTGCCAGCAGCTGCTCTTATTCATATTGAAAATGTGATGGTTGTTTTGAAAGATTTTCGAGCAAATCTCGATGAAAATTTTTCAAGCGGTTTGGAAGTTGCAACGTAACCTGCTTTCTGTTAATGATGAAATGAGAATGCCTCAAGTCAGAATCAACGTAAAATGAAAAAAAAATGTAAAGCAATTGTAATTCCTTTCCTTGATGATTTTTCATTCCAATCAGAGAGCAAGCTCTAGAGCAGTGGTGCCCAACCCGTAGCTCGCGAGCAACATGTTGCTCGCGTACCGTTTTAATGTTGCTCGCGGCTCGCGTATTCACATTCATCACGTTTATTAAAAATAAAATTTTCAAATTATATATATATATATATATATATATATATATATATATATATATATATATATATATATATATATATATATATATATATATATATATATATATATTAGTGACTCGCCTAAAATTTTTAAATTCTTAATTTGCTCGAGATAGACTAAAGGTGGGCACCACTGCTCTAGAGCAATAGATCCATACTTACCAATCTTAGTAAAGTTATTCTATCCGATATATTTCAAAAATGTTACAAATTTTATAAATAAGTTTTATCTTTACAGTCACATTTGAATTCCAAAGGATTTTAACGTCTATCTCACTCACAACGAGCACTCCAAAAAGATATGTCTCTGTTCTGAAGAGGCTCTAAACATAGTTTCTCAATTCTACTGAAAAATTAACAGAATTGGCTTTAATGAGTGTTCAAACTGTTCATCATATAGCTATACAATATTAACGGAGGAAGTTATCAATCATTTTGCTGTTAAGAGGGCAGTAAGAATTTTTTTTTAGTTCAAAATGATGCCTTTTTTTTATTTTGAAATTGCTATTAAATGATAGATTATTTTATTGCCTTTTATTCAGCTAAGGGTCTATATATATATATATATATATATATATATATATTTATTTATATGCTTATTTATATTTATATATATATATATATATATATATATATATATATATATATATATATATATATATATATATATATATATATATATATATATATATATATATATATACAGGCCCGCATTTAACTACTCTAGCGCCCATGGGCCCAAAAAAAATTTACGCCCCTTACATATATATATATATATATATATATATATATATATATATATATATATATATATATATATATATATATATATATATATATATATATATATATATATATATAATATATATATATATATATATATATATATATATATATATATATATATATATATATATATATATAAATATATATATATATATATATATATATATATATATATATATATAATATATACAACATATATATATTTCACTCTATATATATATATATATATATATATATATATATATATATATATATATATATATCAATACTTACATTATTACATCTACATGTCAAATTAATGATTCATTACAGGTTTTCGTCTTGCCTTTTCGTTAGCAAATTTGTCAATAATATCTTCGTAATCTAATTTTACGGTGAAATCATTTTCAATAGCAACTACAGCAAGATGAACTAAACGCTGTTGGGACTGGGACGAACGTAAATAATTTTTAACCCTTCTAAGTGTGGAGAATGATCTTTCAGCTGAGCAGTTTGTCGCAGGAATACATAAAAATAATTTTAATGCAATATTCGGATTTGGATATATATCATGAAGGCTTTTGGTATATAAATATTTGTTTAATTGGGACAAGGTTTGACTGCCATTACCTTCTTCTAAAAGCAAACATTTTAAGTGAATGCATTCTGCTCCAAAATCTTCTAAGTCGGATCGATAGATTTTTTGTAATAATTTAGCTGATTTATGAATGTCGTCTGGGTCGGTTTCGGTGAGATTTGAAAAGAATAAAAACTTTTCTGAAAATTCGCTGTATGCAAAACTTCTCCTATTTAATTCTGTTGACAGTTTATCTAATATAGTATTGAAGCTTGCTTGAAGAATGCATATTTGATAATTTTCTTCTTTCTCAGATCTTAGTTTAGATACATTCTTGATGTTTTTTTTTGTAAAGATTTTCAATTTTTCTTTGGCACAATTTTCGTAGGTTTCTAATGAACTTCTAATTTCATTAACTAAGTTACACAGGGAGTTGTGCAAATTAATAACGGTGGCCACATCCATATCTTCAGATTGCAATTTTTTATTTACAGAATCAAATCTTTCAAGTATTGGTTCCCATATTGCAGACATAAAGAGTATTTCATAGGAACTCAATTTTTTCAAATTTCCCTTTGCCTCTTGCTGAATGACTGGTCTCTCATTTTTATCTTCAGATACAGAGTTTAAAGCCTTAACAATAGCTTCCAAACCTTTGTTTAGACTTTTACAAGCTTCTGCTCGAGCTGACCACCTTGTCCCACATAGTGTTTTGACAGTATATTCTTTGAAGAAAGATTCTAAGATACCCCAACGATGCGTAGAGCCCGAGAAA
>JABUQX010045467.1:0-31315 GCA_015478945.1 Trachelipus rathkii | reverse complement strand
TTTATTTCTCTATGTATATTATTATATTACCTTTTATTATTATTATGTATATTATTACTTATTATTTAGTATATATTAATATATATGTATGTCATTGTTGATTATTATATATTAATATATTATAGCTAGTAATAGATGAAATAATGGTATATCCATTTTACATTATAGATATTGTCTGAGAGGAGAGTTGCCTAAAATATATTTATAAATTATTATATAATATATTATAGATATAAGTAGTGATTATAGGGTATTTCTATATTTGGCCTATAAGTCAGTTAATGATATAGTATAGGTTATAGTCTATAGGTTTAGTTATATATAGATATAATAGATATATATATATATATTATATATAGGTTGATTGACAAAACGCTTGTTTAGAGATCTAGATTTATTTAGTAAAGTATTAATTATATAGGTATATGTTTAGTATCAAATGCTACATAATATTATATATTAATTTTATTATAAATATATTATTAATTATATTGAGGACGCACTGTTTTATGTAAATATAAAAGAGAGACAGAAGACTTGATATTCATGTTATAGGAGTTTCGGGTTAATCCAAAAACCAACATCAGCCTAAAACAAAAAAGAATGAATTACAAATAATATTATCAGTTAAAAATTCAAATCAATATAATAAATATAAAATAATAAAATAAAAATAAAATAATAATAATAATAATAATAATAAAAAATAATAGTAATATAATAATAATATAATAAAATATACATAAATAAATTAATAGATAACAATAATTATAATATAATAATAATAATATAATAATATAATAATAATAAGAATAATAAAATAATAATGAATAATATATAATAATAATAAAGATAATAATAATAATAATGAATAATAAAAATAATAATTATAATACGTAAAAAGAACATAATAGTAAAGAAAAATATAAAACATTTAAAATTAAAATTATTTTAAAATATAACCTAATATTTATTCTGTTTAATTGAAGTACTCGGGAGAATGTACAAAATAACGAAAAAACACTCTTATATACAAATGGTGGTTGTGTGTGGTGGCATTTTTAAAAAATAAATATAAATAATACATTTGCACAATAGAGTTAAAAAAGCTCAAATTACAGAGTAATTATATGATTTTACTCAAAATAGCAATTTAAATTTGATATCTATTTAAACCAAAAATAGACTAATTGAGGACCAATCTGAGTTAAGTTGCGTGCCTTTGACTATTATAAACAGCTCTCGAGAATCCGTGTCCGTTCTAAGTAAGAGAACCTGACGCCGAGAAGACAATACCTTGAAGCTATCCTTTGAGATGTTGTGACAGCTCTTGAAGAGTGGTCCTGATGGCAGAGTTTTCAGGTGAAGTAATGGTTATTGTTCTAAATGAAAAGACCAGATGCTTTGAAATCCTCAACTGCAGTTGTAAGCCAGTCTGGCCTACTCATATACGGGCCGTTGGCAGTCGTTAGAATATGCATGAATCTGTAGAGGCTAGATAAAATACAGGCAGTGCAGATACATTAAAACTAAAAGCCATAATTATGAATTATAAAAAAAGTGAACATTCAAAATACAGATGAAGTATATGACCAAGAATTAAACACACAAGGAAAGTGGCTAGTATTATTATCGAGTAGAAGTCAAGTGATCAATCTATGCACAGAAAATTCAATAGCGCAAGTCATTGTTGCTTGGGAATTGTGGAAGAAAAGTAAACATAAAATGTACAAGAGCACGAACAATTACTTTTGGCAAAAAAAAAGGGACAGCAAATTTAGATGTTGTTACCAACATAGTAGTCTATTAAAAGAGTTTAGAACAGAAGTTTAATTAAAATTGAACAAAAATTAAGAAAGTGCCAATTTTCTCAAGTACGTAGGCGATTTCCAGAGTAACAATGATGCAAATACAAACAAGTAAATTTTCAGAAATAAATTGATAATATAGGTGAAAATAATAATCAAGAGTCTAAACTAGTAGAAATTTTAAAACAAAAATTGGAGGTAAGTATTAAGAATCCTCTTCCAATATGTGAGCCTGAAATATTTTCTGGAAAGGATCCAACTAAATTTAAAGCTTTATTCTAGTTTTTAAAACCAATATAGAAGGAAAATGTGAAAATGAAATGAACAAGCTTTCCTATTTTAATCAAGTATACAGAAGGTAAAGCAGAAAATATAGTGAGAAGTTGTATGCATATGGATGAAAATATAAGTTATAAAAGGGCAGTAGAAAAACTCGAGAAAACAGTATGGAAATGAACAAGTTATTGCTAATACATACTTAAAAAGGTTAGAAGATTGGAATGAAATTAAGAATGAAGATGCTGAAGCTATGGCAGAATTTTCTTTATTTCTAGACTCGATTAAAATGCAATGGAATATACTCCAATTGGATGAATTGAATTTCTAACTGGTCGAAATTTATAGAATAAGTTATAAAAACTTCGCCTACAAACAACGTGATAAGTGGAGAAATAAAGTTGATAGTATGTAGAGAAAATAAAAAGCGTTAATATTTTGGTACATTCACAAAGTTGTTGAAAAAGAAGCAAAGGATAATAAACACCGTTGTTTGGTGACCTTGGAATGGTACATAAACCAAACAAAACTAAAATACAAAATGAAAAGGTTAAGTCACTTTAATACAAAGGAAAATAAAATGAACCAAGAAATAATAAAATAGATAAATAATAAAATAATAATATAATAATAGTAATTAATAATAAATAATAATAATAATACATAATAATAATAATATAATAATAATATAATAATAATAAATAATAATAATATAGATAATGGAATAATAATAAGAGTGAACAAATAATAATGACATGAAAAATAAGAATAATGGTAATAGATATAGTAGTAATAGTAAATATAATAAATGCATTTTTGTAAAAGCACAATCATCAGTATAAATAATTCAAAATTCTAGAAAACAAAGCCAAGATGAAATAACAAAAGTTTCATTAAGACAATAAATATATGCTTTAATTTTGTCTCAGATCAAAAATCACTTTAAGTAATTAACTGTAAAAAGACCAGAAAAATGTGAAAAATGTAATAAGCAACATTTATAACATTTCTGCATAGAGAAAAAGATAGTACCAGTTTAACAAAGAATAGAGCAAGATGGAACAGAAGTATCTCACCAGCACAGCACCGCGTGGAATTTAGAAGATAAGATAAGAAAGTAGAGCCAAAAGAAACAGGGTATTAAATGAGGCAAAAATACTTCAAAACAAAAGGTAAGCAATAGAAAGCTATTTTATCCAATGGGGTGCAATTTAAAAATCAAGCTAATTTTATAGTAAAACTCACCTTTAAAATGAAATGGGGTTTAAGATACATATTCTTCCAGCATTGCTTTATGGATTTAAATATAGCACAGATTACGGTAATGTTCATATAATGAACACAGAAAGATATAAGATAATAATACTTGTATGGACCAACAAATAAAATAAAACATATATTCTAAACAATCTAGAAAATCTATGATATTGAGATGAGGAAATCTGAAACCATAAATAATGTATACTGCAAAGAAAATTGGCCCTCTTAAAATAGAAGAGTAAGTCCCATCTAATCAATAGATAGGTAAATGGATTAGAATATTGGATCATGTGCCCTTCAACTTTATAAAATCAAAAAGAAGATATTATAGGGATGAACAAGAGTAAATTGTTAAACCAAGAAGCTAGTAGAAGGCAATAACTACCTGTTGCAGTTAAGTATCAATTTGGATGGGTTTTACAGGTTCGACAAACCGGATGGTATAATCAGCATTCATGAGTATTAAGATTCAAAAAACACAAATACAACAAGAAATGATAATAAAGTGATTTGAAAAATATTGCCTAAGAGAGTTTTCTCCAAACCATGCAGCAGACGTCTGTGACACTGTAGAAGATTTAAAGATGGAAAGTAGATGCCAGCGGAAATTTTGAAATTAACGGTAAAATTTTAAATTGTTTTACTGATATATTAAGACGTTAAATTCTTCTTATTTTCTTAATATCAAATTTAAGCTTTTAGCAAGACTCGTACCCTAAAAGAGTAATTTTTTGAAAAATAAAGAATATTTTGTACAGTATAATGAAAACATATATGAAATGCTAAAGCTTGATTTTGCGAGAAAAAAAGTGAGAAACATGAACTACTAATCAACAACAAATTCTCTTTAACACACATATCTTAATTCATGCCACAAAAGCAAAAATTAAGGAGTAGATTCAAATGCGCCTTACAATAACAGATTGTAAATTTCTTTAAATAATGATACAGCCACAGGCCCAGACAATATTTCCAACAAACACCTAAAAAACCTTCAGAAAAGAGAAATATGCTTTCAAAGCAGATATAGAGAAGATGTTTTAATCAAATACAGGTACCTTGATAGAGATAAGATTATCACGCTTCTTAATGGTTCCCCAGATGGTAATTTAAGACAAAACTTCAAAGAATATAGAGTTAAAGTTCACATATTTGAAAGTTTGAGTTCACCTTCAATTGCAAAATAGTCTCGTACCATGTATATTAAAATAAAAAAATTCAAGTATATCTACAAAAAATGAACTTAGAGACTTCTATTTCATGTTTACGTCAATCTCCGGTGTTCAGTCTATAAAAGTTTAAGTATCACTTAAGAAATTCCAGAATGTTTTAAAAATTAGTGGTTTAAATCTGCATCAAGTAGCTAGTAATTCAAGGAAATTTAGAAAAACATTGATATACCAAGACTTAAGTAAAGATTTTTAAAGAATATAAATCTTCGATCCTTAGATAAATTACCCAAAGTTTCACAAAAAGTAATTAGGCTTAAGTTGGGGAACCCAGAGATAATTTAATGGAAAGCTAAGAGGTTTGATATACCAAAATAAAGAATTGACAAAGAGAAGCATATAGCTCAGTTGGCATTTTTTCCATATATGATCCATGGGATTTATTAGCCCAGTACTACTAGTAGCTAAAAAGATATTTCAAAATTATGCAATAAAAAAGTTAATTGGAATGATGAAATTCCATCAGATATAAAAAAAAGTTACATTAAAATGAAATGGTGAATAATTGAAGCTAAATGATTTTTAACATCAAATTATCAAAATTGTTTAAAGTATAAAAATATTAAACTGCATTATTTTTCAGATGGTTCACAAATAGCATATGCTGCCAGTAGAATATATAAGATTACATTGAGAGAATGATGAAATAATACTTGTTCATTGGTATATCAAAACAGAATGATACCATTAAAATAAAAAATTTGATGTAATATACAAAGAATAGAATTGAGTGCAGCAAAATTAGCAGTTACATACACCAAATTTAAAAGATGAATTAGATATGAACATAAGTCAAGAGTTATATTCATAGAATAGTGAATTGTATTACAATATATTAAAAATGAATCAAAAAGATCAAAAAGATTTGTAACAATAGAGTTAATTATATTGAGACGACGAAACAAATTATAAGTCCAATGGATATGCCAGTAACTAAATAAATAGCAGATATACACAAAGTAAAAAAAGGGGGAAAAAAATATCTGTTAATGAGTTTTTGAACAATAAACATGGAGCATGGTCTAGAATTTCTGTACACATAGACAAGCCCAATTGGCCTGAGCAAAATAATAGAACATAGAATTAATGATGAAAATGATGAAAGTTATAAAATAACCTGGAATGGCCATACAACTACAAGAAAGTTCAACAGACCACCTAAAAAAGTTGGAAGATTGGAATGAAATTAAAAATAAAAGTTTGCATGGATTTTAAGAGTTAAAGAAAATTGGCATAAAATTGACATTAAGGTGCAATGACAATCACAGAATTAAAAGACACAGAAAAGGCTATTTACAAATAGTACAAAATAAAGAATTTCATGATATACAATTACAAAATAAAAAAGAAAGAAGATTTGCCAAAAAGGCACATTTTGCAAAATTCCTACCATTTTTAAGATGATAATGGAATATTAAGGGTAGGCTGGGAGGAATAAAAATTGAATGAGTATATTATTTAAACATCCATATTATCTTTGCAAAATAGTCCAGTTTACAATGATTAAGTAATGAGACATAGCCAAGAATTAATAGGACATTAGGAAAAAAAACAGTTTTAAATGCTTTAGAGAAAAGTATTATATTTGAAATAGAAGTATTAGGAAGATCTTAAAAGATTGCATAATCTGTAGAAAGCTCCATACAAGGCCAACTCAGCAGTTGATGGGAGATTTGCCAAAAGATAGATTAGAATGTGATGTACCACCATTTACGAGCATTGGAATAGACGCCTTTGGTCCTTTTCTTATAGTAAGAGGAAGAGGAAAGTAAGAGAAAAAAGATATGGATTTAATATTTATGTTTAAGTTAGATGCGCGAGAGCTAAGATAGCATTTAGAGATTTATATTCAGTTAGATAGCTGGATGCTTTTATCAATGCTCTAAGAAAATTTATCAGGCGTAGAGGGCAAGTGGAAGAGGAAATTTGAATCGATTCAGCATAGACGTGCGAGAATTGAAACTTTCGTCGAAAGCTAACAAAGAATAAAAGGAAAGTTGATAAAATTGGAATAGATAAGCAAGTAATTAAATTTTTTGAGCAAAAAGAAAAATTACAGGGTTATTCCAACCCCCTCATAGTTCTCATAAAGGATGTGTCTATGCGTTGAGAGACCACAATAGACTCTAAGAAAATATATTACAGAATCCTGTGAACTCTTCTAGAAACCAATAAGGCTGGAACGAGATGATCTAACTTGAATCAACTTTGTTCTGTGAAATCATAGAATTCCATTATATAACAGACCAATAACCAGAATTTTCCAATATGTTTAAAAACTTAGAAGCTTTGACACCAATTCATCTACTAACCCTTAAAGGAAATATAACATTCCCACGAGGTTTATTTCAAGATAAAGATTGCTACTTATATAAAAGATGGAAACAAGTTCAGTATCTTGCTGATTATTTTGGAAAAGATGGATCAAAAAATATGTCCCTTTATTGCAAAAAAGAAGTAAATGGTTAGCAGAAAAAGAATCACACAAAGAAGGAGGTTTAGTCCTTTTAATAGATGACCTTCAAACCAAGCAAATATGTGGAATTTAAGGAAAAATAGTAAAAAGTTATTAAAAAGAGACTCAAACAGTAGTGAGAATAGTAGATTGAAAATAAATAAAGACAGGAGAAGAACCTTTAAAATACAGCAGGATAGTACAATTTGAAAAGGGACAATAACAAATTAAATCTCTGAGAGAAGTGCAGGATTATAGGACAAGAAGAACAACAGAATTATATAGCTCACTAAGGAAACTAAGAAAACAAGAAAACTAATATTCTTAGCAAAAGGGGGAATAATGTATAGTTTGCTCTTCGACTAATTCAATACGAGAAAAGAAACCAAAAGTAAATATAGGAGGGATACAGAAAAATTCCATTACTACGGTACTATGTGAGCATCAACATGGTTACAAAGTATTACCCGAGAAATGATTGACAGAGAGAGAAAAGCCAAAAATGATTCAACACAGAGAAAAACTCTGAAGAGAAATCAAATACAAGGTGGGCAACATTAAGGGCTTGCAAATAGAAAATGCTAAAGAAAGCCAATATAATGAAAAAAGAGAAACTAAGAAACAATAAGCAATAAGCTTTGCAGAAATCAAAACAGGCTATTGAAGCAACAAAACTGCCAACTTGCCAAGTAAATTGAGAAAATAAAAGCAAAGTACAGAATTTGAACCAATCAAAATTAGGAAGAAAAGACTACTTAGTACCATCTAGCCAATCAAGAGCTTATTAATTTCACAAAAAAAATTATCTATTTAGTGGAATTACTAAAATTGGACTAATACTTTCAAGCTGAACCTAAAAACCCAAATCATCAGTATATTATTTAAGGAAGCTATTGAAGAGACCTGAGAACAACTAAGAAAACTCTATCAAAAGCTAAAAAATTTCATGCCAGAAGAAATTAAAAAGAAATTTTCAGCTATTAGACATCTCAAGCAACTTTTATTGATAATGCGAGCAGCCCTACAAATTGAGAATATAGCCCACCACCTCGAGTGCGAATGCTCTAGCCCAATTCTGGAAATCCGATACAGTCAGTAAATTTAGAAGGTAGTATTTTTTGTAGGTATTTAATTCATTTGCGATGAGTGTGTAAATTAATTATAAAAAGTAACTTCTATGAGTTTTTCCAGAAACAAAAGCTAATATAGGACAAAAATAAATAAGAAAATCCAAAAATACTAACAATGTTTTTTATTCATGAATAACTACTTTTCAATGCATATAATGGATAATAATATTATAATTATTATTTACTTTTAGCATTTAGTATTTGATACTTTTTATATATTTATAGAGTTTTTGGGGTATATTTATATTTTAGAAACTACTTCGTAAATATTTCCAATAGTGCAAAGAATAGAAGAAATCGTCTAATGGAGTATTTTTACCACTGTATGTTTTTTCATATATATTATTATATATATATAATATATAGCTATAATATATTATATATTATATACTAATATATATATAATATATAGTATATAATATTATATATATATATAGTATTATAATTATATATATTATATAATATATATATATATATTATGTATATAATATAATAAAATATATATAATATTATATATAATATATATATATATATAATAATATAAGTATATATATATATATTATATATATATATATATATATACTATATATATATATATTATAATATATATATAATATATATAATATATATATATATAGTCAGCCTCCCGAAAGGCAACATGCATGTACAAAAAAAACAATAACAGGTAAATTGAATTAGTAGTTTTCTTATTCAGAAAACAAACTCATACATGAAAATTAAAAAAAACGAAGTAGCGCTATTGAAAAATTTAAAATTGTTAAATGTTGGAAAATCTGTATGAAAATGATCATTTTTGAGAAAAAACGAAGAGGGAACTCCACGCACGAGAGAGCGTAAAAGGTCCAAATTCGATTTTTTAAACTATAAAAAGATATGCCAAAAGGGTAACCAAAAAGATGGAAAGAGTCGTGTTTTCTCGGCCTCACGGGGGGGACTTCGTCCCCATCTGTCCCTCCGTCGGCTCAATAAATAAAAAGGAAGATAAAAAAAAATTAACATTTTCCTCCAGAGCATAAAAAAAAAAGACAATATTGGAAGATCCTGCTCTCGTAGCGACTACTCGCAAGAAATGGAAAGGTTAAGAGAGCTCAAGTTGCCAGCCCTAAGATTATCTAATATTAAGGTGTATTAATAAATATTAGAAAAAAATAATTTTTTTTAAGTTTCATCGATGAAAATTTGCTTGCTGAAATCAAAAAAAATGTTATTTAATTTCTTGTAGCGTATTAGTTTTTTAGTTTACATGCATGAATGCTTTTGCAGGCCCTGATAGTATATATATATATATAGTAATACAGTATAATATATATATATAAATATATATATATTAATATATACTATATATATATAATATATATATATATTAATATAATTATATATATATATATATATAAATAATTGTAAATATATTATAAAACACCTAGCAACCCATATATTTTCCCACAACATAACAAATGTATTTTATAATTACAGAAAAACCGAACTGAGAATTTATATAAAATAAATATGTAGTTAAAGTGATTTACGATAATTTAGGAATTTACGATAATTTTAAAAAAGCAAAGTTTATGTTTAAAAATACGTAGTATTTAACTAAAATAACAGCCCTAATAGTCTAATTTATGAATTATTGCAGTATTACTTGTAAAAACATTGAATTCACATGTCAAATCTCAAATTATTGAGGTTGCGTAATATATATATATATATATATATATATATATATATATTATACTATATATAATTATATATATAATATATATATATATATAAAGTATATATATATATATACTATATAATATATAATATAATTTATAGTAATATATTATAATATATATATATAATAATATATATATATTACTACATCAATAATTGATATTACTATAATAATTATATAATATATATATATATACTAATATATATATATACATATTATAACTATATAAATATAAAATAATTATACATAATAAAGTGTTAGTATTCATAATATATTAAGTTATTAACTCTTAATCAATAGATATTTCGAAAAGATTTGTTTTAATTTTATTTTCGAAAAACAGATAAACAATTCTTTAATTTTCTTTCCTCTTACATTTTCATTTATCCTAAATTTTACAAAAAATACTTTCTCAAACAAACTCCTTTGGAATCTTAGAGATATATTAATACTATCTCCCTTCCAATATTTACAGAAAGGATTTTTGAAAAAAAAAAAATCTTTTTTCGCCTTTCTCCATTTATCTATTTATAAGTCCATTTTGCGGCCGTTGAGTGAAGGTGTGTTTCTTTTTTGCTCTCCCATTTTACTACTATAATCTGTTTATTTGCAAGTGAATTTAGTTAACAAATTAGTATTGTGTATCTAACTGTGGTTTTTAGAAATTTGTGTTCTTATTTTTGTGATTATTAATTTGTTAATTTATTTAGTTGAGTATTGGACTATAGCAGTGCTTGATAGCTTAACCCTAGGCAAAAGTAGCTAAGAGATCTACTGTATACTGTGTGTTTGCAGGTTTATTTTATTTAATTTTAATTATTAAACAGTTTTTCAGGGGAAGATTCATCAAACTATGAAGACTTAAAGAAAGCTCTTTTGATAAGATACGATCTCACTGAAAGCGGGCATTGCGCCAAGTATAAGTCGATCGCGCCCACAGATGACGACAACCCGAAAGTTTACATGAGGAAAATCTTTGATGCACTGAAAAAGTGGATTGTCGCGGCAGATGTGAAGATGACCGCTGACGACTTGATAAATTTCTTCATCATAGATAAGTATTTGAACACAATTCCCAAAGATTTAGCTACCTTCTTGAGGGAAAAGAACGGAAAAGATATGCAGGAAATTATAAAGTGCTCAGAAAATTAACTACAGGCGCACAAAATGAATTTAGTGCCGTGCCACAGTCAAAGTCAAATTCACAGTGACAGTCGCAGTCACAATAACAGTAATAATCAAAGCTTTCGAGACAGACAGACGAATAGTTATAGTAGAAACAGAGATAATTATAATAGTAAAACAATCAACCATCAAACACAGGACCACGGAACAACGGAGCCAGGAACATTGCAGAAGGCAATGAAAGGCGCGAAAGTCGCCGTAGCAGCAGTGAGCCAAGGAGCATTGTGACCTGATTAAAGTGCTCGAAGAGGAGTCACATGGCACGTGATTGTCGGGCACCGCCCTATTTTAACAACTACAGTAGGAATTCAAGCTATAACAACAGTCGGCAGAAAGAAGATGGGAAGAATACATTGCGGTCCGCGGACCTTTCCGTTGATGGACAAGTCTTGACAAAGTCAAGTGAAGAGCTATCTATTCCCTCAGATTTTTTGTATGGTGGGTGACACCGAAGGTTACTCGCACCACCTACCTATTACTTATGGCTTAGCCAACGGATATCGTGTTCGATTATTAAGAGAAACAGGATGTAACGCACTAGTGTTGCGAGAGAAATTTGTGCTGAAGGAAAATTATACCGACAAGTATACTTCAATGATGTTGAATCACAACTCAGTGAAAATGGTCCCGCTCGCAAAAGTTGTATTGGACACACCATACTTCCTTGGGAGTGCGACAGCGGCAGTCATACCGGACGTAGTATATGATCTCATATTGGGCAATATAGAAGGGGCATTACCCCCGTTCCAACCAAACGACGTATGGGAAGAGAAAAGGTGTCTGGGTCTTCAAGGTAAGCAGGACGTGACACCCCAAAGGGAGCTGCTGTTCCCAATCGTTGAGAAGGTTGAGGAAGATTCTGAAGATGAATCAATGGATAGGTGAAACGCCGGCCCTACAGATCAAATTATTAGAGTGGCGAGCGCGGAGGGTGAAAAGTCTTTAAATTTGTTACCATCGCGTGAAGATCATAGTTCGTCAATTGAAAAGCATACAGAGTACCCTGTGAATGCACTTGTGTGCGTGGAACCGAATCCAAATATAAGAAATAGTGCCGAAAGCTTAGTTGTTCAAGAGGTAAATGATACACATATATCAGAAATACCAGTAAATAGTTATAGAAAGGATACCTACGTATCGGATGTGCCAGTTGTAAAAATAGATACCCATGTATCTACTGTGCCCTTAACAGATGAAACGGATACCAGTTTATCCGATGAAAAGTGTTTAATTGAAGAGAGATATATAAATAAGGATTTAAATATGCCATGCATAGTACAAAATGAGGCTCAGAATGTTGCTGCTCCAGTAGAGGTAACAGAAACCGATGAAGGGCAGAATCAAGAATTAATACAGAACAGAGCAATATGCAAAGATGAACAGAAAAATTATATCACCCTACAGAGAGTATGAAGATCTGTAGAGGAAAATGAAGTGATTCAGAACATTAGTATACCTGCAGAGACTACAGAGTCGGATAAAGAACTAACTGAAGGAATAAGAAGTAATAGGATAATTTCTGAAGAAGAGCAGGGCGGAGACGATACCCTGCGACGACTTTGGAAACCTGTCGTGGTTGTCGTAGAGGAAAATGATGTAGTCAGAAAACTACGGAACGAAATCTTTTTACAGTAAGCGGAGTTTACTTGAGTCGTAAAGGCGTTGGGCTTTTCAGCACCAGTTTAGAGACTTGTTTATCAAAAAACTAGGTAAAGTTGGGGTGATGGTCTAAATCTTGATATGAATAATTATAGCAATGGTAATTATAGTAGTGGTAAAATAATTAAAACTAGCGTTGTTGCAGGGTCAAATAAAAATAATAGCAATACAAGTAACAGCATTTCAATTACCAAATGCTTCTACACAAATTCTCAGCCTTAGTAATAAAAAAGATGAGCTGATTAGCTATGCCATAAAGGAGAATCTAGACATTATTTGCTTAACAGAAGCTTGGGTTAATGAAGAAGTGTATGGAGACTTCTTTCAGGAATATGAAATAGACGGATATTCACTTTATGTATACCAGCGTAAAGGAAAGAAGGGTGGTGGTTCGGCGCTTTATGGTAAAAGAAATATTCAATTTGTGTTAATGTCTGACATTAAAAACATAATTATTTACAATAAATCATACAGAATAGGGGCATTTTATAGAGGACCTGGCCGGAGTCAAGATATAGACATGGAAATGTTGAAAAAATCGAGACAGCATGTCGCATTAAAGAAAAAAGTATAGTCAAATAGGTGATTTTAGTTTTCCTGGAAATAATGAAGTTCATATTACAATATAGATACTGGTTCTGTATTCAATTGCCTACTAAGACTTCAACCTTTAGTCGAATGATAGACCTTACAAAGACACGATGCTGTTAAATTAATATTAACTAACATTAAAAGTATATAGCATGAGTATGAGTTAAGTTTAGAAGGAGAAAATTTAGAATTAGTGACCATAATATGAATTAAAATTAAACAAAATGTAATGATATCTCATTAAATTGTAAGTTAATAAGGGAAAAAGATCCTAAATTTAATATTAATTAAATTTCGAGACATGCTATAATATAATTGATTGGGATAAAAAATTTAAACACCAAAACTGTTTTACAATATGGGAACATTTTAAGGAAATTTTGATGAATATTTATGTCTATGTTTTAAAGATAATCAAAACCCATTAGGGTGGCGAAGAGAAACCTGTTTGGTGGAATAGAGAGAAGAGAGAAAATCAACAAATATAGATGTTTTAAAAATATTCAAAGGTAGCAATAGGGAAGGATTTGAAAATAGGAAAAATAAAAATGAACTTAATCAAATAAAAAAGACAAATAGAGAGGTAGAAATTAATTTAGCAAGGAATGGTAATAAGGATCTGAAGAATTTTTTAGCTTTTACAAATTTAAAAGTAACAATATGACAATTGGTTCAATTAAAATTGATGAAAATTTAGCAAGTTCAGATAAAGAGTTGGTCAACATTTTCAATGGTTATTGCGTCAATGTTTACCCAGGAAAGATTAGATAATAGTTTGGAGACCAATAGTTCCAATATGCATATAATAAATAGATTTACAGAATTTGAATTTGAGGTAAAATGTATTAAATCCTAACTGTACCATATTAAATTAAACCAAGTAAAGCTGCAGGTCCTGATGATATATAATGGTAGAATTCTGAAGGAGGGTAGTACCAACTTTCCTTCTGCAAGAGCCACTATGTTATTTAATTTTAGCGATCTACCATTTGATGAAACACCTGACACGATAGAGCGCATGCCTGTTTGGCTTAATTTATCCAAGAAAGGTAATAAGGAAGATTTGGGAAATTATAGACCAGTTAACTTAACTAATCTGGTTGTAAAAGTTTTGGAAAAGCTACTGCAAGGTCATTTTTTTACAGTTGTCACCACCACTCACGGGCAGAGACCTATTCAGGGAGGGGGTGTTGCGCTCCAAAATTTCATCCGCTAACGCAAATTATCAGAATGAGCACAGACGCCCAGGCTTTAAAGTGAGGGAGATTAAATTCAGCAGGAAACACAGTAGATGGAAGAAATTCCCCCAGAACAGGGTGGCAGAAAGGAGGCTTTACCGCAGCAAACCTTCTCAGGTTACCAACATCTACACAAAACTCGTCCCAGACACAGCACCCCTTGTGCTACAAGGGGGCGTCGTAAAAAGGTGGTATAGTACACCCGAGTCTTAAACTCCCTCAGACACACTTACACTGCCGATACCTATAGAAAGAGATAAAAGCACCAACATCGCACCGCAAAGATAGGGTCAAGTGAAGTGGAAAGGTACAGGAGGTGGCGTTTATAAGCCTTTTTATTTGTACAGGCTGCGACCGCTTTCCCAAGCAAGGTGAAAGCCAGGGCCCCACTCCAAGACATGAGAACAGTACTCCTTTGGGGCCGGATGAGACCCAGCAGCCTTGGCTGGGTAACTGAGAAAGAGGAATAATGAGATCTCGCAGTCTAAACAAGAACTCCCAGTTTCGCTGAAGGGCCGCCCTAGTAACCGTTGCTGATATGAGGTTTCAAGAGCATTTACTGACATTTCTCTTAAAGCCTAAGGGATATTCCTGCTGTCTGGAAGAAGACAAGAAAAGAAATACATCGAGAATAGGAAAGTAGATGGTGTTTTAGAAGAGGAGATTGTAGAAGTTGGGTTTTCAAGAATTGTTTCTAAGGTTGAGACATTACCCGGAAATTCTATCAGATCAGCGAGAATAGAATCGGAAAAATTAAGACGAGAAGCAATTCTAAGTAAAAAGGAGCACAATTGAAATGAGTTGAAGAATAGAAGGGTCAGTCTCAGGCATATGAGTGGATAGGAGTTAGATATTGCAGGAATAGGTGTCATTGACGGATAGAAGGAATAATAGTTGCATATAAGACAGAACCCTGAGAACACCACTATTGAAAGTAGAAAAAGAAGAAGGAAATCGCTCCACATCAAACACAGCCGATATTAAATTTGGCTTGAAGAAAAGCTGAACATAAGTAAGCAAAGGGTCAGGAAACCCAAAGGAGGGCTTGGAGGCAGTGACTCGTGCCATGCCAATTCATCCTTTTGGATTTGTCAAGCGCCACCACCTAAATCTCCTAGTTCCTAAGGCGGAAAACCATAAATTGGTTAAATAGGAAAGCATATCACCAGTAGACCTTGAATGCCGAAAACCGATATTGGCGATCGGAAAGAAGAGAATGAGATCTCAGATGTGATCTAGAAGTGAGAGTTGAAGGATTTCAAAGATCTTAGATAGAATACAGGAGAGCTATACTGCGATAGTTGGAAGGATCAGAGCAGCTTCCCTTTTTTGGAATAGGTTGGACATGTGCGTGCTTCCAACACTGAGGAAAGTGCTAGTATTGAGAATATAGAATATAGTTGAACGAGGGTGGGGTCAGCGTAGGCACATTCCCTCAAAACTCGGGAGAGGAATGCCATCCGGGCCGCCCGCCTTCCCTAACATTCATAGACCTCCGGGAGCCATACGCAATCAAATGCCAATCTGAGCAAAGACCTTCTTCCCACCCTGAGAGGAGAAGGAGGGAGGAGGAATGCTGCAGAATCGTCAGGGGGTTGAGTTAGAAGAAAGATTAGAGGCAAGAAAGAGATTTGCCCTTTTCAGTTGAAGTTATCAATAGAGCCATCAGATCGAATAAGGAGGAAAGGGCAGATTTACAGAAGTTGTTAGAAGATGTTTTGGCAAGAGGCAAGAAAGATTTGTCAGTAGGAACCAGGAGGTTGGCGCACTTTCATTTGATAGTAGCCTCTTTGGCGATCAAAGAAATATCCTGCAGCAATTTCTGGCTGAATGAAATTAGCGAGTGATAGGAGAACGAGAGATTTTCCATGCCCGATTTTTGTCTCTATGAAATGACGAAAACAAGCACGATCGAACCATGGATTATGAGAGAGAAAGATTTAGTCGAAGAAGGGAAGAACCTGCTCATCCCGTCAACGTTTACAGCTCCCACCTCAGTGGCCAAAAACAAAGCGTCATCGGAGTCAAAGCAAAGTCATTCAATTATCTGAGGGAGCAGGATATCTGGAGCTGTTGGAGGGCATTATTAAAAATTAAGAGATATAGGTTGCAGTTAAATTTACCAAATAGAGGAAGGGGGTGTATTTATAGAAAGTTCTGTCAGAAACCTTCAGATCAAAGTGTGTTCAAATTGAGTTGTGGACGATCCGGAATGTGTGTAGGTTGTTTAATTAGTTGCTCCAGATCGTTAAATGCTAATGATTCGGCCTCCTCCACCTAAATCAGTAAGAGAGGACCCCAACCATTCTGTGGTGTACGTTGAAATCCCTAAATAGAGGACCTCAGTATTTGGATGAGAAGATATAACAGTCTCGTGAGAAACATTAGAATATTCAAAAGAAGGAGTAAAAAATGTTGTTAGAGGAATATCTTTTAAAAGCTTTAAAGATTATTGTAGTAGAAGGAAGAAAGGTTTTGAGCCACAGAAATCGAAAAGTAAGGAGAATTATAAAAATATTTGGAAGATATGAATATTGTATGATGACTTAACATAGTTTAAAGTTGGATCATCTGTCAAACAAACAACTTTTAAAATATATGGAATACATTGACTGCATTGACCGAAGAGATCAGTTGATATTAAGAGACTTCACTGCTTTGGTAAAGTTTCTCCCTAGAAGCTAGTGAAAAGTTACATTAAAAATATAATTACATCAATTGATTTAATTTTCTGGTTGGATTGAAAGTGGTTGTGGAATAGAAAACAGTGTACCTTACAACTAAATGTATGCCAAATTCATCTGGAAATAATTGAAAAGTGGTGCCGCACAGGGTTCAATGCTGGGGCTACTATTGTTCTCTCATATATATAAATATGATTTAGACCTGGGACTTAAATGTAAAGTTTGCAGATGATACCAAAGTGGCTACCTCAATTAGTGATAGTGATGGATGTTTAAAGATTCAAAATGATATTGATAAACTTCTTGAGTGGGCAGATAAGTGGCAAATGAACTTTAATAGTAAAAAGTGTAAGGTTGTTCATCTAGGTTACTCAGACAAAAGTTTTAACTACGATATGAATGGGGATTGGCTTGAGTTTGCACTCGATCAAGAAAAAGATTTACGTGTGATTTGAAAGTAGCTAATCAGTGTTTGGAAGCATAGAATAAAGCTCATAAGATGCTAGGTTTAATAAATCGAAATGTCGTTTACAAGAGCAAGGGAATTTTAAGTAAACTGTATAATGGCTTTGTTAGGCCAGTATAGAGTATTGTGCACAAGTTTTGGCCCATTTTTTAAGAAAAGACATAGATATACTAGAGAGAGTGCAACGTAGAGCAACAAGGACTATTTCTGGATTTGAGGGTAAGAGCTATGAGGAGAGGCTAAAGGAGCTTGGAAAGTTTTCTATGGAAAGGCGATTTCACAGATGGGACATGATGCAAGTCTACAAAATTTTTAAATCTATTAATAATACTGAGACCAATAAATTCTTCATAGTAGACCACATACGGGAGACCAGTGGGCACGGAAAGAAAATTAAGAAGGCATGCCATCTTGTTATAAGAAAGCATTCATTCAGTAACAGATTTTTTAATTTTTGGAATAGTTTGCCACAGGAGGTTGTTGAGTGTGACTCGATTGCAACATTTAGGAAAGGATTGAACAGGTATAAGGATGGTTTGGGTATCATATAGTATATTTTGACTAAGTCAATTGGCTGGTTTTTAATTACAGTAGTTATTAAGGTTAAACTGCATGTTATGACTCTAACAAATTTAGTTATGTTTTTTCTTTTAGTTGTAGAATTTCTGTATACTATATAAGTTATTGACAAGCCCTAGGGCTCTTTGTGGATTTGCATGAGCATGTTTCGTGGTTGGTTCTTTTGGGTTGACTGGGACCATCTCGATAGGTCCATGTGGCTTCTTACTGTCTCTATATTTCTAATTTCGAATTTAATTTTTTTTCTTTTCCTGTTTTAACCAAGTGCTTATTTCGTTTCGGGATCGACCTATCCTTCCTTCGAGAAAGTTCTAAAAAAAAATCAATCCAGCGCTCAATTCACATGATGTAGAAAAAGATATAACATTACCCATTGGCTTGATGTTAATAAACACCCCACTCCATTTGGGCGTCTCCCCACGCCTACAAAACCCGATTTCTTCGGAACAAGGTTTACATATTTTAAATCATTTTGGTATCTACTAGCACAGCTGACTTTTACGTGTAATGTTTACCTAATATTTCTTGTAAAGATTTATTAAGTACTATGTATTATAAAGCTAATTGGATTTGCTTTTCCATTATTACAGATTAGTGAGGTCTTGTATAAGAAATATTTTTTCCTATTATTATTTTCAGCAAGAGTTTTTACATGATTATTATTATTTTATTATTATTATTATTATTAATTATTATATTATTATTATTATTATTATTATTATTATTATTATTATTATTATTATTATTATTATTATTATTATTATTATTATTATTATTATTATTATTATTGTCGTATTTATTATTACATTATTATTACACTTATATTATTATTATTATTGTCCCGCTATTTGTATTTAGTACTGTGAAATATATTTAGGAAGTTGGCATTACTGGTTTGTACAATGATTGTAGTTACTATTACCTAGTTAATAATAAACCTGATTTATCGTATTACCTATTTTATCAGTTAGTCCGATTAATAAATCTATTACTGTTATTATTAATTTATTGTAATTCTATTACTTATTTTTTCATTATATTATTATTATTTATTAATATTATTTACTTATATTATTTATTATTATAATATTATTAATATATATTATTATTATTATTATTATTGATTATTATTATTATTATATTTATTATATTATTTATTTTATTATTATTATTATATTATTCTGTATTGTTATATGCTTATATTATAACTTATTGTTATTATTATATTTCGGGTCTTAAAGGACACGACAACTGTTGTCTGCAATTAGCTGTAGACCCATTTCAGATACATAGGTAAATGTATTTTATCAGTTTATTATAAATTAATTGCGTATAATGAAGTTTAAAAACTCAAACACCAAATAATGTAATTTTTCTTTTCTGAATAAAGATTTTGAAATTGAAAATATTATTATTATTATTGTAGGACGAGTCTAATAAATTTCTAACGTAAATTGTTCAAAAATTATACATACAATTAATTCACTTTCATTTTTTTTTTTTTTTTTTTTTTTTTTTATTTACGAGGCTTATTTTTTTTTTTCACTATTTATTTCTATCCCTATATATTTTATTACTTTATATTATTATTATTATTATCTATTATCTTATATTATTATATATATATTATTAGATACGTTCTAATTTATCAAAAATCGATAATCGATATATGTATGGTCTCCTACTAAGCAAGGAAAAATTTAATTTTTTTACTGTAGCTTTCATGTAAGAGTCCACCATTTTTTTCCGCTTTTATACTGTTATTACAATTTTTACTATTACTATGATTATGTAATTTTTGTCATTTATTGATGTTATTTTTTCCCTTTTTGATGATGTTTTTCTTGTAATTGGAGCCCTCTCTCTCTCTCTCTCCTCTCTCTCTACTCTCTCTCTCTCTTTTCCCATTCTTTCTTTATCTCTTTCTCTCTAACTGTCTCCTTAACTTTTTTCATATCTCGCGTCTCCGTCTCTCTCTCTCTCTCTCTCTCTCCTCTCGCTCCTCTCTCTCTCTCTCTCTCCTTTCTCTCTCTCTCTCCTCTCTCTCTCTCTCTCTCCTCTCACTCTCTTAAGGGAGATCTTAATATCTCACCCTGCTACGGTACCTGGATCAATCAATATAAATGTTAATATGATAAATAGTATACTATACATCATATATCATTATACCTCCGCTACTATACTAATACTAAGACTATCAGATAATATATATATAATATATATATATATATATATATATATACTATAATGTAATATATAGTATAATATATATATATATAGCCTCCATATCATACTACTATGTAGACCTATGATATATACTTATACCTATCATATACGTATATCTACTATACTACTATAGTATAATACCTCATATATATATACTACTATATATATACATGATATATATCATATACTACCCGCTATATCTATCCCTATACTATATATAGTACTATATATATTATATATTATGATATATATATATACATAATATACATATTATATATAATATATATATATAAATAATATATATATAACTTATATATACAGTATATATATATATCATATAACCTATATATAGATATATATATATAACCTATATATAGATATATACATATACTATATCATACTAATTATATAATAATACATACTAATACATATAATATATATATTACTCATTATAATCGTATACATTGATCTTTTTTTTCAGAGCGGATCTTACCAACCATTGCATGGCGGTATGGACCAGGTTTGCATTCTTTAATACTTAATTTTGTTATAAGATATTATGTATTTATCCACGTTTACCCTATTTATTTTTAATTATTGATTATATATATATTATTATCTATTATTATTTATATTATTATTATTCATTCATATTTATTATTATTTATTATGTTCCTTTTATTATTATTATTATTATATATTTAACTATAAATTACTATTTCATAATCATTATTGTATTAGTAATACCTTACTCCATCATTTTTCAATCATGGTATTTCCCATTTTAGCATTATATCATATTGTTCTTAAACTATCGAATTTTCGATTTTTCCTAAATCTTTTCTATTATTATATTATTATTATCATTCATTATTTATTATATTTATATCATTATTATCATTATGATATTATTATTATTATATTTTTTATATTTTAAGTTCCCTAGTCAGGAGTTCGACGGACACATAAAGGATTGACAAGAAAAGTCGTTTCATGTGGAATTCCACCCAAAAAGACGTGGATACTATATAAGCTAACTATATACCCATATATACTATCACATAATATATATATATACCTATCAGTATATATAATTACTACTACTATACCCTATATAATATCATACCTTTAATATAATATATACTATACCCTTATATATATATAGTTAATATACTAAAATAACGTTAATACTATATATACTATACTACTATAATATAATATATATACATACCATAGATATATTTTACAGTTAACACCACCACTCACGCGAGGCGCAAAGCCCCATAATCTAGCGCCCGAGGGCACCGCGTCTTGTCTTCCCAAATTTCTTGTCCCTCGAGCAAGAACGGCGCGCAAGAAAGAGAGTAACACACACTTCCAGACGTCCGACCAGTGAACGAACCCCGGCGTCTTTCGCTTGTTTGGCAGGCGAACCATCGACCTCTAACAGCTGAGCTACCCGACGCCATTTTGGCTGATCCATTCCCCTTGCTTGACGACTTATACGAGCCGACTCCCAGCCCGAATGTCCATTCTTTCTATCTTCCTATATACAATAACTAAATCCAAAATGATGTTTGGGTCCATTTATTAATTTAATTAACCTTTGTTATATCAAAAATAATCAAGATTAAAATTTTGGTGCTCCTCCGTTATATTAAAATAGATTTTAATTTTTAAATTTTGTTTAAATTTTATAAAATTTTGTAATTACTATTTCTAAAAAGTTTCTTCACAGTCTGAACAAATGTTCTCTCAGAAACCATCTCCTTCACCAGCACTCAAACTTCTAATCCCTCTTTGCAAGCTCTTGTGTTTCTTGGTTCTCTTCTCTTAATTTCGTTCTTCTAAATTTCTCTTTTTTTCCACTCTACTTTTTATGCGTCCTTCTCCACCGCAGTCCAGAGGACATCCACCATATATATAAAATAATTATATATAATAATATATATATATACTATATATATAATATAATTGACTCTCTCCTCAAACGCTCAAGATTTGTTTATATTTTAAAGGCTCTCTCATTCATGTTTGTAATTATTTCAAGACTCTGATTTTAAAAGCTACATTTATATTTATATCTTATATTGAAGAATAAAATATCTTATGAAGAATATATATTATTAAGGATATATGACAATTACTATTGAAACTTTTATTTTTATTGTGAGGAAAATATATTGCAGAATACATTTTTTGATAACCATTTATTTAAAAGGATATTACAATATTTCATGCATACAAATGACAAGTAAAATTTATATAAAGTGGAACGTTTCTCATTGAGTATCCTTCTTATCCATTTTCTCCATCAATATATTAATCTGTCATTTTGATGAAAGCGTCTCTCAAAGTCCTGCAGCATTTTGAATAGATCGAAGTCTGATTAGGTACATGGTCAAATGTTGAACAAACCCCCCTGTAATTCCAAAAGAAGATACTGGCGTAAATATATATATATATATATATAATTATATATACTATATAAATATATATAACTTATATATTTATATATAGATATATACTATAATTAATATTATATATTAATATATATATTATATATATATATATATATATATATGAATAAATATATATATATATATATATATATAATATAATATAAGGGGCGGCTCTAATTGTATTGCAATGCATGCAATGCATGTCTATGAATTTGTCGATATATTTCGGTATATAGTCTGAACAATAGTATTAGTAGATTAGGACGGAATATTGCCACGACGATGCGTTCAAAAATGACCAACGCGATTTTACCTGACCTTGAGACCTTTTTGACCTTCACCTTTTTGGCCCTTGACCTTTTTGACCTTCACCTTTTTGGCCCCCTTGCCTTTTTTGACCTTCACTTTTTTGGGCCTTGACCTTTTTTTGGGCTCAAACAATTTTTACCTGCCCTTTGACCTTTGCCGGCCAATTGACCTTTTTTTGAGAACCCAAATTTTTTTCGAGAACCCAAATTTTTGAGAACCCAAATTTTTTTTGGCACCCTAATTTTTTGGCAACCCTAATTTTTTTCGGCAACCCTAAATTTTTTTTTGCGCCAAACGGTTTGCGTAAGCAACCGTTGTACGTACCCCAACCCTAATTTTTTCGACCAACCTACCCGTTTGGTCTTCCATGGTTCAATTTTGGCCCAACCCTACATTTTGGCCACCCTTTAAGGGGCTAAAAATAGCCCTATTTTTTGATTGTCTTTACCTTTTTTGTCCTTTGACCATTTCTCCAAGCTTGCCCAGATACCATGGGCAAAATTTTTTGGACCCACGGTAATTTTTGTTCCTTCCTTTAGGGGACTTAGCATTTTGATGTCATTAACCTTTGTTGACCATGATATTTTCGGCTTGACCTTGCCATATACCATGGGTCAATTTTTGGCCCACGCTAATTTTTGGGCACTCGTGTCCCACCCGTCACTTATTTCGTTCCTAACTTGAACGTATGTATCGATTCAAGTGATGTTCTATTAGTGTTCTTATGATTATTCTATGAGTGGCGGGTGGAGTGCCCCCAAGTGAAGTGCCAATGAGTGCCAAGTGAGTGCCAATGCGGGCCAAGTGAGTGCCACATAGTGCAAGTGAGTGCCACATAGGCCAAACTGAGTGCCTCTTTTTTCAAGCCTTTTCTAGCCTCCCCCTGAGCCTATAGATAGCCCTATATGGGTGTCTACCCTAGGTTATAACCGGTATGAGAATCGAATTGGTGTATATACAATGCTAGGATGCTTCCCTACTATGATTAGTCTTTTTTCTAACACTTATACACCCTATGTAACTTATACACACATACACTATGAACACTCTATAACACACATAACCTATGTCAACTTCATACACACATTCACTATTGACACTATTATACACTCACATTCACTATGACACTTATACACAAATTTCCACTCACCCATAGACACTTACATCATCCATAGACACTTACACTCACCCACAGACACTTTACACTTACCCATAGACACTTGCGATTGGTGTATATGTAATAATGTTTGCTAGAGATGTTTCCTACTATGGAGTTAGCCTTTTCTAACCTCTTCTAACCTTTCTACCCCCTACATCATAGAAACAGAAGCTAATATCGATTGTTCTACCAAGGTTCTAAAATTGGAACACAAGGCGCGGCATGCGCCCTCCGCGCAAAGACAGTCAACCCCCGCCACGCAGTGTGCTCCCCGCTTGCGTCCCCGTTCCGCCGCGTCCACGCCCCGACCGCGTGTGCCCGCAGCGCAAATATTCCCGCACGAACATTGAAAAATTTATGACATACTACGAGTCATTCATTTTAATTTCATACTTAACATTTTTATTAAACATTATTTTTTCTTTTTATATTTTTTACTTAAATTACTTTTAATTTATAAATTTTTTTAAAATTTGTATGTAAGAAGAAAAAAAAACCAGAGCTTGTCTGATATATAAACATTTTATGTTATACTCCAACTGTACGAAATTTTATTAAAACATTAACATTACATACCTTAGAAAGTTAAATCAGTAAATCAATAGCAACAAGGTACCTAACACCTAAGGATTAGTATGCTTTTGTTTTACTGTTTTTTCTGCTTTAAACTCATGTTTTACTTGCTTTTAACTCATATGTTTTACTGCTTTAACTCCCAATATTTATTAAAAAATTACATCAAATTAGTAAATCAATAGAGGTGCTTTACTGCAAGGGGTTGGTATGCTTTTGTTTTACTGCCTTACTGCTTTAACTCCATGATTTTACTGCTGTAACTCATTATGTTTTACTGCTTTAACTCATATGTTTTACTGCTTTAAACTCATGTTTTTACTTGCTTTAACTCATTGCTTTTACTGCTTTCAACTCATATATTTATTCCACATTACATACCTTAAAGCAGTATAATCAGTAAATCAAATAGAGTTGTGACCTAACACCAAGGAGGGATTAGTATGCTTTTGTTTTAACTCATGTTACTGTCTTAACTCATGTTTTACTGCTTAACTCATGTTTTACTGCTTTAACCTCATATGATTTACTGCTTTAACTCATATGTTTTACTGCTTTAATTCATATATTTATATCAACATTATGTTTTTTATTTTGTTTTACATTATTTATTTATGTTATTTTATTATCTATTTTTATTATTTTTCTATTATTATTTTTATTATTATTATTTTATTTTTATTCCTTTATATTCTATACTTAGTTTAATTTACTTCAGTGCCCTATTGTTTATTATTTATTTCTAGAACAACATACACACCCACACACACACACACACTTACACACACACACACACACCCATCACACAACACTTAACACTTTATACACACAATTCACCTATGGACACTTATACAACATTCACTATAGCACTTACATTTACACTTATACACAACCGGTCACACACACCACTCCACACACACACACCCGCACAACACACACACACACACACACACACACACACACACCACACACACACACTTATTACACATATTCACTAGAACACTTATACACACATTCATATGACACTTATACACACACCCATGGACACTTACATTTACACTTACCCACACCTCCCTCACACACACCACACACACACACACACTTACATTTACACTCATACCACACACACACACACTTACATTTACACTTTTACACACACATTCACTAGGACACTTATACACACATTCACTTATGGCACTTTACATTTACCCATAGACACTTACATTTAACCATATACACAGGCGGTCACAAACACACACACACCACACACACACACACACAGCACACACACACACACACCCCTTATAACACCATTCACTATGACACTTATACACACATTCACTATGACACTTACATGTTACCCATAGACACTTACATTTACACTTATACACATGCACACACCCAGAATTACTTACACTCACACACAGATTTACTTACACACGCAGATTTACTTACAATCACACAGTTTACTTACACACACACAGATTTACATAACCACTCACACAGATTTACTTACACTCACACACAGACTTACTTACACACAGATTTACATTACACACACACACACGCACACTCAACTTACACATATAAGAATAATTATTAAAACATTTTATGTGTTTAATTTAAACACGTACATTTATATTAATCATTCAAATATAACTAAGATTATTTCAAAAGGTTTCTTAAAACTTCTATATAAATCAATCATTATTATCTCTGAACAAAGAATTTATTATTAAACTGTTAATACTTTTGTTTATAATTTTATAAAACATTCAAGTTTTAAATAACTTTTACCTAAATTTTTTGAAACTTTTATATTAAAATACATATATTTTACGTACCTTAACTAAAAATATTTCAAATTATATCAGTAAGGTCAGCCCCTAGCACCCGTCTACACCAAGCTATGCCACGTTTTGTTCTCATGACTAACTGCTTTACATCATCTTTTAGCCAATGTAATAAGTTATAAAAATAACAAAATAAGTTCTTCTCTGCCAACATAACATGTATTTTATAAAATCGTTTCTAGGTTCTCTTATTTAAAAATAACAAATTATTCACTTACATTTATATTATCGCTCGATGTTAACTAAAAAATATTTCAAAGTTTTCTTTAAATAACATTTTATATTTCTTATATTATTATGATTATTATTATCTATTATCTATGTACATTGACAATCCATCACGAGAAAAACAACAACCCGCACTCCTTACAGATACGAAACTGACCTCTCTCTGTAAAATGTGTGTGAAGATAACTACTTTAGGCCTCAAATTAGGATCAATCCTTTTTGTAGGCCCGGGGCGATTTAGGCTAATTCCAGGTCACAAATATATTTCAAACTGACCTGTTTTTCTGTAAAAAATGTGGTGCAATAACTTACTTTAGGGCCTAAATTGGATAGCCTTTTTGTAATCCCATGCTGATTTAGCCTAATACCAGGTTCCAAATGGTAATTCAGTATAGAGAAGAATCAATGTTATTATTATTTTTATAAATATATTTCAAAACTGAAACATGCTGGATCGGTTAAGATCCTTTGTTAAAAGCAGGTAAGAAGGAAACTGCTTGTTCCTTACTTGTGATTGCCGTCAGGGAGTAATCCTTATCTCTTAATATGACCCGTATGTGATTTGGTCGAGGAATTATTTTTATCGTCTTTTGAAAATTAACTTAGTTTTCTCTAAACTTGTATTTGAGCAGGTTGTGTTTTATTATCTTTTAGACCCCCAACTCATTTTAAAATCATAAGTCATTTTAGCTGTTAAGCGGTTGCAACAAGTTAATCTGATTTGTCATTAAAAGTGTTTGTATTTACCTAAGTTGTATATCACTATTTATTAATAAATACTTGCATTGACGGAATAATTTCATTAATTTCACTAGAATAAATAATAATTAAATGCACTAGATTTATAGTAGATCAGGTGAAGCAAAACGCAGGAGCGCCCGCAAGCGCGACCCGGTGTGGAACCGACGCATTGAACCCGCTGCGGTCGTTAATATTACTACGCGGGTCGCGAAAATATTTTTTTCCTACTGATAGCCGTTGTAAACTCTTCCATTAACATCATTCTTTGCTCCAATTAATTCAAATATACCGTTTTCCTATATTTATGAATGTTCATTTTATATTCTGTACTTGAACATTTTTAATTTTATTTAAGAAAATACCATTTCACTGGGTAAAGTTTCTTGAAAAAACATTTAGTTTTGAAAAGAACATTTTGTTTGTAGAAAAGCAGTTTGTTTTATTTATCCTAAAGTTATAATTCCCTGAGGGAAATAGAACAAATACTCCGGCTGTGACGTAGGCCATGTTCCTCTTTTGTGGTATGCCTTTAAGATCTTATTACTTAAGGGAATATAAAACAAGTTTTAATATGCCTTAAAAGTTACACCTATATACGACGTAGAGTTACGGTATAGAAGTTATCCCATTCCCTCCCTTTTCAAGGTATGTCTTACGGTTTTAATCTTCTCTATGTATAAGTTGAGAAAAGTTGTTTAACCCTCAAATATTATTACATAATTACTATATTAATTAATTAAATACACAATGCTGTGTACAATGCATAATTAAAACTTCCCTAATCCTGTACCAACCGTTAATTCTCTATGGGAATTGTCCTAGTATTGGTATCATTATTATACTCAACATTACATCGAAGTATGTAAAGTTTCATACCTCTTCTATATCGAAGTTGTATGCGATTTCGGCAACATCGAGCAATATCTCCATTGGCTATTGTAATAAACACTGATATAACAGACTTTAAATAAACTAATGCGCTTGAACACATGTTATAAGGTTCGTAAAATATACCGTGATACAGTACACAAACTAAATTTACTATACATACTGAATGGGACGGTGTCCTAAAGATATCAACCTCAGGATGTATCCCCTACCACTTTGAAATACAACGCTCCATATTTCGCGACCGCGTAGTAAATTACGCCGGCGGGTTACGCCGGTGGGTTCATGCGTCGGTTCCGCACCGGTCGCGCTTGCGGGCGCTCTTGCGTTTTTGCCCTTCACGTGATCTACTATAAATTTAGTGAATAAATTATTATCTATTCTAGTGAATTAATAATTATTCCTCAATGCAAGATATTTATTATAAATATATATACACTCAGTAAAAAATTAAAACCCACTTTTAATACAAATCGGATAACTTGTGCACCGCTTAACAGCTAAAATTACTATGATTTTAAAATGAGTTGGGGTCTAAAAGCTAATAAAACACACCTGCTCAAATACAAGTTTAAAGATCAAAGTTAATTTTCAAAAGACGATAAAATAATTCTCGACCAATCACATACGAGGTTATATAGAGATAAGGATTACTCCGACCAATCACAAGTAAGGAAAACATTTCCTTCTTACCTGCTAAAGGATCTCCGGTCCAGCATGTTTCAGTTTGAAATATACTTTATAAAAATAATAATAACATTATTCTCGATTCTTGCGTCTATACTGGAATTACCTTTTGACCTGTATTAGGCTTAAAATCAGCCCCGGGGTACAAAAGGCTTATCCTAAATTTAGGCCTTAAAATTTAGGCCCTACGTAGTTATTGCAACCACATTTTACAGTGAAAAAGGTCATTTGAAATATATTTTGAACTGAATTAGGCCTAAATCGCCCCGGGCCACAAAAAAGGATTATCTTAAATTTAGGCCTAAAGTAGTTATTTCAACAGCATTTTACAGGAGACGAGGCAGTTTCGATATCTGTAAGGAGTGCGGAGATTGTTTGTTCTTTCTCGATGATGGATTGTCAATGTACATAGATTATAATAATAATAATACAGTTTAATAATAATAATAAATTAATAAAGAAAATCCGAATTATTTAAAAAACTTAATATTTTTATTAAAACATTTTACGCGAGCGATTAATATAAATGTAAGTGAAATAATGTTATTTTAAATAAAACTTAGAAAGATTTTAATAAAATACATTCAGTTTAGCAGAGAAAAACTTATTTTGTTATTTTTATACTTACTACATGGCTAAGATGATGTAAAGCAGTAGTCAATAGAACAAACGTTGGCATAGCTTGTGTAGAGGGTGTGCTAGGGGCTGGACCTTACTGATTTTACTGTTTTATTGCTTTAAGGTACGTAAAATATATGTTTTTAATAAAATTTCATAAAATTTTAGTAAAAGTTTATTTTAAAACTTGATAGTTATAAAATTTATAACAAAACAGTATTAACAGTATAATACATAAAATTCTAATTGTTCCAAGGGATAATGATTGATTCTATCTATAGAAGTTTATAAGAAAACTTTTGAAATAATTTTAGTATATTTGAATGAGTAATATAAATGTACGTGCTTTAATTAAACATAAAATGTTTTAATAAATTATACGTTATATGTGTAAGTGAGTGTGCGTGTGTGTGTGTGTGTAAGTATCTTATGTGTGTGTAAGTAAGTCTGTGTGTGAGTGTAAAGTAATTCTGTGTGAGTGTAAGTAAATCTGTATGTGTGTAAGTAAATCTTGTGTGTAAGTAAATTCTGTGTGTGTTAAGTAAATCTGTGTGTTGAGGTAAGTAAATCTGTGTGCTGTGTGTAAGCTGTAAATGAACGTGTCTATGCGGGTAAATTAAGCTGTCATCGTGAATGTGTGTATTAACGTGTCATAGTGAATGTGCTCTATTAAGTGTGTGTTGTGTGTGTTGGACCGCCTGTGTGTATAAGTGTAAATAGTAAGTGTATATGGGTAAAATGTAACGCTCTCATAGTGAAGTGTTGATGGTTGTCATAGTGAATGTGTGTATAAGTGTAAATGTTAAGTGTGTGTGTTGTTAACGTGGTAAATGTAAGTGTCCGTCCTGTGGCCATGTGTGTGTGTGTGACGCGCTCGTGTATAAGTGTAAATGTAAGTGTCTCTACGGGTAAATGTAAGTGTCATAGTGAATGTGTGTAAAAGTGTCATTATAATGTGTGTATAAGTGTGTGTGTGTGTGCGTGTGTGTGTGTGCCCTGTGACCCGCGTGTGTATAAGGGTAAATGTAAGTGCATCTATGGGTAAATGTAAGTTGCCATAGTGAATGTGTGTATAAGTGTCATAGTGAATGTGCCTGCTAATATAAGTTCGTAGTGTGTGCTTGTGCGGTACCTGCTGTGTGTGGGTGCTGTGTGTGTGTGTGTGTGGTGTGTGTGGTTTGTGTGTGTGCCTGCATGTGTGTGATGTGCTGGTAATGTGTGTTCCTAATAATAATCAACAATAGGCATGAAGTATGAATAAACACTAAGTATA
>JABUQX010045466.1:0-32048 GCA_015478945.1 Trachelipus rathkii | reverse complement strand
CAACCATCCTCCCAATCCTGTAGAACTACTCCCTTCCTCCAACATAAATTATATAACTAAGAGCATTCCTCACCCCTCTGCCTCCCTCTGTAACATTTCCATACTCACACCATCTAGCCCTGTGGACTTTCCTTTTTTCCTTAGTTAGCGCCTAATAATTTCTTCCTTGTATTCCATATCCCTTCTCACTCTCCCACTTCCCCCCATGCCCCACCCTCTAAATCCTCCCATCTCTCCCACACCATTCATCAAGTAAATCCTCTAAAATTCCCCCACCTATTCCTCACCCCAACCTCCCCCCTATCCATTCCCCTTCCCTCCCTTAACCCTCTCTCCTGACCCCTCCAGCTTCTTCCTTTTTTTTATTTACTTCTTTCCAGAATAACTTGCTCCCTGTTTCAAATTTTCTGCCACTTTTCTACACCATTCATTATTTGCCTTTCTCTCGCCCTCTCCCGCCCTTCTTGCTTCCACTCTATCCATCCTATATTCTCCGAACTTTCCCTCTCCTATGTCCCAACCATTTCACATAGACCTCTTTTTTCTTTTTCACCAACTCTTTCACATCCTCACTCCACCATTCACTTCCTTCCTTCTACTTGCTCCCACCTTTTTTACTCAACATATCCTTCTGGCCTCTTCACCAATTGTCTCTTTAAATCTCTTCCACTCTCTATCCAACTTCCCTAATTTCCGTCCCTCGGGTACCCTCCACTATCTCCATTCTCCCTCTAAACTCCTCTTTCACATTGTTTCTCATCTAATTTTCCACTTAATGATTCTGATTCCCTCTTTTTTCTCTTCTCTAACCGCGTATTTCAGATTATTTTCTTATTAGATTACCTCTCCCCCACCCTTAACCTCAGCAACCACCAAATAGTGATTCAGATAACCCCCTACCTGCCGCCTCTGAAACACTTTACTCTATAATGCCTGCCTCTATCCTTTGATTTATACACACATAATCCAATTATCGCCCTCCCCCCGTTATCTCACTCTTCCATTATTATTTTCACTTTTCTTGAACCAAGTAAAAGTGTGTTCATTCCCAATTATCATCTTCTATAACAGCACACTCTAACAGACCTCTCCCATTTATCATTCCCTTTCCCCTATCCCAAATGGACCTATAATTCTCCCCATCTCCTCTCCCACTCCTGCATTCAAATCTCCCAATAAACAAATTTTATCATTTATCCGAAACTTTCCAACATTCATTCATCCACTCCAAAATCTTATCTCTCCTCCTCCCTCCCTCCATTTACTGGTGCATACGCGCTTATAAAAACCCACATTTCCCCCCAAATTTCACTTTACACCCACATTATTGCTCGAACTCACCTATTGCATAATTTTACCTTATCCCACACCTCTTTTCTCATAACTATGCCTACCCCTTCCCTCGCCTCACCTCTCGTTCACCCCCGAAAATCATACGCCTTAAATTTTCCAAGTCCATCTCCTTCTAATCTTTCCAGCTTAGTTTCTGTCCACCCTAGCATCCAATCCTTTTCCTCGGAACCATTTTGTTTGTTTTTATTTTTATTTAAAAAAAACCCCACTTCTTCCCCTTTTCAGATCTCATTTATCCTCTCAACATCAAAAACCCACCTAACTAATATCTTTACCATCTTATCTCTTTCTCCCCCTTACACTCTACTTATCCTGACCCTCTATTTCACCACTTCTGCCTTCTTAACATTCCCTCACTTGATTGGCTGCGAGCTTGCCGGGATCCCACAACCTGAGGCACTTCCCAATACATCAAAGCTCCAACCCCGCTCAAACAACCACACCCTAAAAAGTAACCTCTAAAAACTATATTCTAAAATAATCACATATTCTATAAAACTTAATTAAAACCTATGTTACGTTGAAATTCTATAATTACTTCTGTACTCTCCTCACTGTTCAAGGACAACTCCTCTTCTCAGAACATTCGATATTAGCCGATGTTATAAGATCCTGAAGTAATTTCCTTCTAGATAATATCCTTATTGCTTTAATTTTTCACTTATAATAATATATATATATAATATATATATATATATATAATATATATACCTATATATAATAATAATATATAATATATATATTATATATCTATAGTATATATATATAAATATATATATGTATATATATTGTATATATATATTATATAATTATATATATATAATATAATATAGATATATATATATAATATGATTATATATATATATATAAGTATATATATATATATATTATAGTTAAATATAATATAATATATATATAAATATAATATTATATAATATATAATAATATATATATATCAATTATATAATATATATATATAATATATTTATATATATATATATAATATATATATATATATCATATTCATTATAATAATAACGCGAACAATTGCATGAAATCATTATCTTTGTATATTTTTCAATAAAAAAATGAATTGTCTCAGCTTCTTTTTTTTTCTTTTTTTTAACTGGTCTCGTATATGCTCACGGTTAATATATGAGTCAAAGGACGGGGGTGGTTAAAATTAAACAAGAACTTCAACTACGCAAATTACGCAGATGGAGCCAAACGCGGGGCCTTAGTGAGGGAGATTAAATTGAGTAGGAAACACAGACGATGGAAGAGAATCTCACAGAACAGAGGTGGCAGAAAGAAGGAGGCACCGCAGCGAATTAGTCTGGAGTTAATATCAACACAAAGCACCGTGCCAAGACAGCACCTTGGGCACGAGGGCCGTCTTTAAAGTGGGCACGCGAGTGGAATAGTTCCCGTCGAGACTTGCGCTACGGTACCTATAGAAAAGAGATAAAGCATCCAACATCTGCGCCGAAGATAGAGGTCAAGTGACTAGAGAAGAAACGGACAGTTTATAAGTCTTTTGTCTTTTGACTCGACCAATCCAAAAGTCGGGTGAAACCTGAGCCCCCCCCAGATATGAGAGCAGTACTTCATACAAGGGGCGAATAAGGCCTGTAACTGGAGTAACTGTGAAGAAGGAAAAAGTCTCGTCCAGTCAACAGAACCCCAGCTTTCTTAGGCGCCTAGCAACCGTTGTGATGTGAGCGTTCCCCAAGACATTTTTTTGTTTATGTAAGGCCAAGGATTTTATATTGTCAACAGGAGAGACCGAAGAACCGTCGAAAGAGATAGAAAGTTAGAAGGTGTCTTAGAGAGGAAGATTTGAAGAAGTTGAGTTTTTAAAGAATTGAAATTTCACAAGGTCAGACGACCCCACCCGGAAATTCTTCCGACGGAGAAGATGGAAAGATTAAGACAAGGCAATTCAGAAGTAAAAGACGGACAGAATTAACTTCATGAAGAATGAAACTCGAGTAATGGAATCGTTGTGCATAGAGTTGAATGGTGAATGCTCATTAATGGGAAGTAGATATAAAGTAGATGTAACAGAACCCTGAGGAACACAATGACAGAAAGGAAGAGAATCGCCCCAATCAACAACAGCTGAAATATTGAGCGATTCTGAAAGAAACTAGACATAAGTAAGCAAAGGAGATTTTACACCCAAAGGAGGGGAGCTTGGGAGCAGTAACGCGTGCCATAACCGGTCAAATGCTTTGGATTTGGATATGTCAAGCGCCAAGTCTCCCCGTAGTTCCTAAGGGCGGAAAACCATAATCGTTAATGGAAGTATATCACCATAAGACCTCGAACGACGAAGCCGACTTGCGATCTAAAGAAAGAGAATACGATCCAGAGTCTAAAAGTCCGTGTAGGAGAGTTCGAAATTTCTTACGAGCGAACACACGAGAGAGATTGAGAGAGTTATCATTAGGAAGGATCAGAGCGGCTTCCTTTTCGGAATAGGTTGGAATGTTGCCCGTGCTTCTAACGCTGAGGGAAAGGTAGTATTCGAGCATAGAAGAATATAGTTGAACGAGGGGAGAGGCCAGCTCGGAAGCACACCCTCAAAACTCGGGAAGCAATGCCATCCGCGCCACCCGCTTCCTAAACGTTCATAGATCTCCAGGACCCCATGCACCGATCAATGTAAGTCACAGGCAAACGTGACATACGGACACACTGCAGAGAGGAAAGTGGAGGAGGTAGAATGCCAGATGATCGTCCCAGGGTAGTTAGAGAAAGACATAGGAGGCCGAAGGAGATGGCTTTTCAGTTGGAGAGTTAAGCAACAGAAGCCTCAGACTAGAATAAGAGGGAAAAAGCAGATTTACAGAACGTGTTCAGAGAAATTTTGGCCAAGAAGTGGCCTTCCAGAAAGATCTTTAAAAAAAAATTAAGTCATAATATACTGTGCTTTTAATGTGTATAATGAAATAATGATCTTTAACTATTCATATATCATATATATATATATATTATATAGATATATATAATATATCATACATAATAATATATAATATTAATTATAATATATATATATAATATATATAATTATATATATATATTTATATATATATAATATATTATATATATAATTATATATATATATTATATAATATTATATTATATATATATATTAATTATATATATATATATATTAATATATTATAATATATATATAATATATATATATATTATATAATTATACTATATATAATACATATATTAATTTAATAAAATATATAATATATTATAATATATATATATATTAATATATATATATATCTATATATAATATATAATAAATAAAGATACTAGAATACTTCTACTGTCCAAGAAGAGCATTACGTATTCTCCCGCTCGACACTCGTCTAGGCCAACCAGGTGGCCGCGCGTGTAATATTAATACAAAAATCGGGGGCATTATGTATAAGTGAAAATGCAATATCCTGGCAATAAAATTTGTATTTGTAAATACCCCTATGTATTTTTCACCATGCTATTGTATGAATATATTGGTTTGGTTTAATATTCACACATGCGCCGGCAACCCTGTTTGGCCCTACGTTCGATGCGAGCGGAGGAATACGTTAATGCTCTGCTTGGACAATAGAAGTATTCTCGGATTCTTCTTTTGTCTCGTCGTAGCGTAGTTGTCAAACACTTGCACGCTCATCTGCTAGGGTCCCAGGATCGTATCCTAGCATGGTGAAAATACTATCAGGGGGCTAATTTACAGAAATACAAATTTGATTTCAGGGTACTACTATTTCACTCATACATAATGATCCCGTTGTTTTGGTATAATATTCCCATGCGCGGCACCCTGTTTTGCCCTACGTTCGAGTGCGAGCGGGAGGAAACGAGTAATGCTCTCCTTGGACAGTAGAAGTATTCTCGGATTCTCTTTGCTCGTCGTGCGTAGTGGTCAAAACACCTGCACGCTCATCTGCTAAGGGTTCAGGATCGAATCCCAGCATGGTGAAAAATTACATCAAGGGGTATTTACAAAATATATATATATATATATATATAGTATATATATATCACTATATATATATATAATATATATATATATATATATAAATATATATAATAATATATTAATAATAGTATATTAAATATATTCTATAATTATATATAATATAAATTATAATATTATATATAATATATATATAGTATATATATATATATATATATATATATAATATATATATACATATATATATAATACTACTGTCTAATCTCAGTGGTAAACGGCCGGAGGCCTACCAAAATTCCCCGAGTTAGGAAAATTCCTCAAGTCAGTGTTCAATTCAAAGTTATTGGGAATAATAAAGGACATGTTTGCTTCCAGACTTTACCAGTCGAAACATTAATTATTGAGCAAGCGGTTAGGTCTAGGGTCAGTTGGACAGAGAAAGGGCTGAGATTACGAAGCGAGACGTCTCACAAACCCTTCTCAAGGAGAAGGCTTAGGGACTGGGAGTTAATAGAAGAAGCAGTGACCGTTGAATCGATATTATAACAAGAATGTGAGGCAACATAAAGAATGTGAGGCAACATAAAGAATGTGAGGCAACATAAAGAATGTGAGGCAACATAAAGAATGTGAGGCAACATAAAGAATGTGAGGCAACATAAAGAATGTGAGGCAACATAAAGAATGTGAGGCAACACCGCTTGTAAAGGATAAAAATTGGTGTGTTTTGGTGAATAAATTCGGAAAAGGGCTTCACATCACCCCAGCTCTTAGAGATGTTCAGATAAAGAGAAATATGTATTCCTTTCCAATTAAGAATAACGAAAGAACACCGAGAGGACAGAGAGAGATGAGAGACGAGAGAGCGAAGGAGAGAAGAGAGGAAGAAGAGAGAGAGAGAGAGAGAGAGAGAGAGAGAGAGAGAGAGAGAGAGAGAGATCCCAAAAAACATGAAAAAAAAGTTTTAAACACACCACTTTGAAGGGTAAACGTGAGAATACGAAGGTTGAGTTTTTGTGTTTCGAGATTTTTTAGTTTTGTAGAGGATTTTGTCGGGTTATTAGACTGAAGAATTAAGAACTTTGAGGTATCGAAAACTAACCAGTTCTCAATGCCTCTACATTTCAAATTCGAGAAGCCAGATGTATGTTCAGAGGCCACCCCTCCCTAGCGTAAAGCCCACTTGCCGTTGGTTGACATCTTTAAACATGCAAAGAGTAATGGGGTGGAGTAGTGATATAGAGTGGATATGTAAGAAAAGTAAAGAGAGAAGGTTATTATGAAATTATAAGTAGACTTTGACTAGGGTAAACGCATGAGGAACACCACCATTTAAAGGTTTAAATGGATAGCGGTGTTCGTCAGTAACTGCTGTTATAGGGCCACTGGAAAGGAATTCAGGGAGAATGTCACAGAGAGAGGATAGATCGAGAAGGAATCGTGTTCGGAGCCACAATGTCAAAAGATTCTATCGAATATGCCCAGGACTACAGCAAAAGATTTACCGAATTTCGGAAGAGCAGTGGACCAAGAGTCGGAGAGAGGAAAGAAATCGGTCAGTCAGAACGTTTTTTACGAAAGCCTCTCTCTCTCTCTCTCTGCTCTCTCTCTCTCTCCTCTCTCTGCTCTCTCTCTCTTCTCTCTCGTCTCTCTCCTCTCCTTTCTCTCCTCTCTCTTCTCTCTCTCTCTCTCTCTCTCTCCTCTCTCTCTTCTCTCTCTCTCTCTCTCTATCTATCTCTCTCCTCTCTCTCTCTCGCTCTCTCTCTCTCTCTCTCTCTCTCTCTCTCTCTCTCTCTCTCTCTCCTCTCTCTCTCTTCTACTGGCAACAGAGATAGATTGAAGAATTGAGAAGGTTCATCTTCCTAATGAAAATTAAAAACTTTAGAAAGAACATAGGTTAAGAGAGGACAAACGAATGAGCGCAACTCCCAGTAGAAAAGGAACTAGAAGTAGATAGAAAGAGAATAAGATAATTTCCAAGGAAGATGTAAGTAGTAAGTACGGAACACAAGTTCTTAGAACCACAGTGATTTTAGAACCACAGAGAATCCGCTTCTTAAGTTTTACGTTAGAAAGAACAGAAATAATGTTATTAGAAGAAATTATATTGTTAGCCATAAATGAATTGATGGGGAAGGAGAAGAAGAAATAATCACTAAAATTGTCTAAGGTCAAATTAGAGACAAATGTTTGTGCGAACATCTCAATTTTAGAGGAAGGTAATACGGCACTTGTTTCGTCGGAATATACTAGATGAGAGAAAGAGGAAGAAGCAAAGTTGGAGAAAGTGACTTGTTTCTGAAAGAAAGAAGTGAGAAAGAGGAGGAACCAGAAAGATTAATACATTTCCTGCGGAGAAAAGTTTTTCAGTGTCACGTTGAATGGATTTTGCGTGATTCTGGAAGAAATATAGGTGGCGTATGTATCTGTGGTTTGTAGACGACGGTAATTTCTAAGGGCAGTGACCTTGTCGTGAATAACACGAGAATAAAGTTAAACCATGGTTTGCCAGGTTTAGCTGAAAGGAAACATTATGGATTGTAGGCCTCCATGACAGAGAGAATCATTTCAGTAACGAGTTCAGCACACTCCGATGTACCCTTCCCACGGAAGCAGTAGTAATTTTAGGGATTAGCCCAAATGGTCGAGAGGAAAATGGGTCGACAGGGGAAAAAAAGGTCGACACAACATAAAAAAAAATTCCTTGTACAGCCCGCCGCAGGCGGTTAGGATAGATTAAGTTAGGTTAGGTTAAGTTAGGCAAAGTTAGGGTTATTTAAGTTTTGTTGGATTTCGCTTAAAGAAACTCTAAATAAACGATGACGGCAGTCGACAAGTAGCAGAATAGCATGTTAAGCGAAATAAGTTAATTCTTGCTGAAACTTGAAGAAAATATACAGAATAGATATAGGTACCGAGCAACCCAAAGGAGGAAAGAGTATAACAGAATAAGGAGAAGGATTAGAGGTTAGGAAAAGGTCTAGAATGTTGGACTCATCTCAAAGATGTTCAGGGATACAAGTAGGAAGCTGCACTAACTGCTCTAGGTCATTTTTGATATAAAAGTGGTTGGCAAGTTGATGTTTCTTGAGAATTAAGGAAAGTCATTGGGGTGTTAAACGTTGGGTAACAAAAATGAGCTATTTATTGAGATAGTAGATAGAGGATAGAGGTATTTAGTAGATAGCTAGAGTATTTCTAGATAGAGTAGATAGATAATAGATAGATAGATATGATAGATAGATAGATAGATTAGATAGATAGATAGATAGATAGATAGATAAACTGTCTGTACTTCTAGTTCACTTGACCTCTATTTTTGCGGCGCGATGTTGGTGCTTTATCTCTTTTTCTATGGGTACCTGGCCGGTGCTCGAGGGAACTTATCCACCCGCGACCACCTCCTTAGACGCCCTCGTACAACAAGGGTGCTGTGTCGGCACACAGTTGTGTTGATTTAGCAACTCCCCAAGACTAGTTCGCTTGCGCGCCTCCTTCTTTACTGTCACCTCTGTACTGTGGAATTCCTTCCATTTCTGTGTTTTCCTACCTCAATTTACTCTCCTTCTCACCTTTAACCGACGTCTGTGCTTCATGCGAATTTGCCGTTAGTTGAAAATTTTTGTTGAGTGCAACACTCCAACTTGAAAGGCTTGCCGTGGAGTGGTGGTGAAGTTGGTAAAAAAAAAATAGAATCAGTGGTTTTCAAAATGGAGTACGTGCACCTTTTGGGGTGTTTCAAAGTACCTGGGGTGAAGAGAAACCTTAAATTTCATTTTTTAGTAATTATAATATATTATATATATATATTATATATATATATATCTTATATATATATATATATATATATATATATATATATATATATATCTATATTAATATATACTAATATATATAATAATATATATGTGAAGGATTAAGGGTGCATGGAATCATTTTTATTCCTGGGGTGCGCCAACAAAGATTGGGAACCATGAGATAGATTAGATAGAAGATAGATGATAGTAGTAGAATAGATAATAGATAGACAGAGTGATAGTAATAGCAAAGATGGAAGCTATTCTTGTTACGTTTTTGAGTCTTGTCTACGTACATTTTGAGTAGATGACATCCTGGCATAATACCTCGTTAATTATAACGTAACTGTGAGAAGGACGAAAATAAGGCAAAGTTTCGAAATCGTTTTGTAAGGTTTGATAATCCTTAAAAACGTCTTCTCAAAGACTCTTACGATTCATTAATTTATTATACCTTCTCATTTCCTAAATTCATTATAAATTTTTCCATGGCTAAATTATATATTATGTTACTGTAATATCTCACTATCATATTACAATCTATTATATTATTATATTAATATATATATATATATATATATAATTAATATATATATACTATATTAATATTATATCATATAATATATATGTATATATATATATATATAGTTTATATATATATATATTATACTATAATATATATATATATAAAATATATTATATTATATATATATATATATATATACTGTAATATATAACATCTATTTATATATATATATATATATTATATAAATTTATATATTATATAATAATCTATATATAATATATATATTAATATAATATTAATTATATATATTATATATTATTATATTAATATATATATAATAGTAATATCATATAATATATATAATTATTGATACTGGTTAAACTATACCTGGTGAGGTTTATCTCTTATCCGACTGCAAAAGGCTCGACACACCCACATTTTTTTGATGAAATAGTCAAAACCTAAAAGAGTATTGTGTAGAGTCAAAATAAACTGATTGGGAATAAAAGAGCTCTCACACTTTAAAAATATTTAAAAAAACGTTTTTTTACGATGTATACTCAACGTAACTTAACTTAACTTCTTAACCTATCCAAACTTATATTAAGTGTATATTTTTTCACTTTTTCCATTGTTTCAATAAATAAATTCACAACTAAACATGCTGTAGTAAAGTTATATAAATGTATAAAAAAGTTCAAACTTTTTTTTGCTATGCGCGCTGTGTAATTTTATTGTTCGATACGTAAATTATAAAAAAACAATTGAATTCGGCTACATAGTCACAGATAATGGACTTAACTATATATAAATATATATATATATATTATTTAAATTATATATATATAAATATATTATATATACTATATTCATATATATATATATATACTATATATATATATATATAATCTATATATATATAATATTATATAAATATATAAGTATATATATATTATATATATATATATATATAATATATTATATATATATAAATAGATTAAAAATTTATTATATATAAGGATTTAAATTGTTATGAAGTGTGTTAGAAAGAAGTATGTTAAATGTTAATTAGTTCATAGAAAAAAAAACAATCGACACACAAAATAATATTAATATAAAAATTTTATAGAAGAACTAAAGAAACTTACGATCTATTAAGAAATAGAATCTATAAAGATGCTAAGAATGCCCGTTCCCGGTGGCTGCCGTTCGTACCCTACGAACTTTCTTGAGCAGCTGCAAAAAAAATTATCTTTCTTCCACTGCCCTTCACTTTACTCAGAATTATGATATCCAGAACAAACATGAAAAAGAATAAAAACAGGAATTAACAACTATTCTTATGGGTAGAATGGGAAAAAATTATATTCTTTTGGTTTGGAATGAGACTATCTTACCTTGAACTACTTCCAATTAAACCTTGATAAACACTTACAATTCTTTGACTTGAAAAAAATATATTTATTATTTAAAAAAAAACAAGAACATCAAGGGGAATAAAACCCCAAAATTTAATATAAATTTAATATAAATACTCAATTTATGTACAACAGTACAAAAAAATATATATAAAAAAAACTTAAATATACCTATATATATTTATGAGAATCTATCAGTAATGAAAATCTAAGTTGTTATGTGTATGTATTGCAGACTTTGCCTTATTATTTATGACTCCGAGACACTATGACTCCAAGACACAAGTAGTATCAATAACGAAATCGTCGTTCGCGCAAAAAAACGTAAATTTATATGGATATCTAGTGCACTAGCGCAAACCACGTCGTTGGTTATAAATTCAAACCCGCACGTAATGCGGACTCCCGACTCTTCACTCAGTACGACTCCAAGTCTAATATTTATAAGTTATTATTGTATAAGCCATAAATATAGTTCATACAATTTATTGAATCTCCAATTACCAATTAATCACCAACTCTGGCTCCAACTCAAGCTCTTAATACATTTATTGTTGAGTGTTTTTCGCTAATCTGTTGTATACATCTGTATACAGTAATAAGATAGAGGAGAAACTTTTGTCATAAGTCACCACTGCTCTCATTCGAGTAAATTTATGTTAATTTATTTCAGAATGTTTAATATATCAAAAAAACAGAATTTATAAGGGATCCTATATGAAAAAATAATTCATTAAATGAAAAAAAATGGATTTAATAATAATGGACAACAGGGAGTTTAATTCTACAAAAAAAAACGGGAAGTAAAATAACAAGATAACAATTAAGGGGTAATAGGGAAATTTACCATAACAAATAATCCTAACAAAAAAATTTAATAATAAAGTGTAAAGGGGATTTAATATTAATAGATAAATGAGTATTCCACTGATAAGCAATCAAATTGTTATTTTTTGTTAAACAAAGTAACCTTACATACAGGTCACAACTGCTAAATCACTCAACTTTCAGAATGATTTATAATCTGTGGTAAAAAAACCATTTATCACTGACTCACTTCCAAAGTGAACCTTGTTTTTGGTTACAATTCTTTTCCTAATTATTCTTAAGATTATAGTGTTTGTTTACACAAATAGGTTATAATATAACAAATCAAAAAGAACTAGAACTGTTTTTAGTTTATAACCTTCATTTTTTTTGGTGAAGTAAGTTTGTCTAATTGGAATGGAAGTCTATAACTCGTGACGACTAAACAAGGGTCCTGCTCCAAACAACACCCTTCTCAGGAGAAAATGACTGCTCACAGACTTAATCTGAACTGGTAATGGAGTCGAAACCCTGAACCTGGAGAAGTTAATGCAGGCATTATCTATTGCCCTTAACTAACCCAAAGATATTTATTTTACTGTATCTCAAATTTTAAAACCTAATAGACAAAAATCTAAACCATCTTACCTCTGAAAAGAGGAACAAATGTTTTCTCTATACTGTTGAATTGTGCTGAGCACCAATTTGATCGGTTAGAGAAAGGGAAGTGCTCTGGTTGATAAAATACCTAGTTTGTGAAAAGATAATTATATAGGTATACTTACAACCCAAGTCGTTAAACAAATTCATATAATAAAGCACTTTAATTATTTATTGACATTTCCATGTATGGTTTATTCATTTCTTTACCTAAGTTTGTAGACTATCCCCTTTGTAAATTTCAATAATCAAAATATACCTTCAATTGTGGGTTAGAGATGATGAGCTGTAACAAGAGAAAAAAAAAATCTTACACTCCTCCCCACCCGTTATATATGACGGAAAGAAGAGCGAAGAATCTATAAAACCCACCAAACTAGCCTACCAGAAAAAAACCAATCATTGCACTATTCTGAACCATCATACCGCCGTTCATAGATTTCTCAAAAAGATCTCCAAAATGTTCCGCATTTCTATTCCATCCACGGTTACCCTAGAAGCATGTAATAAAGCCTTAAGGTAAGCGAGGAACTGATCGAACTGTCCCTGGGCCAGATCATGATATTCGTAAGTCATCTGTTGTAGTGCGAGAGAACTGGGAGGTTGAGTTGATCTTTTACCCGTTACAGGTGTGGTGGAACTTTCAAGTGGTCTTTTGCGAGTCCATGGACTCTCCACAACCTGATAAGGTGTTGCCGAATGTTTTGGCACGGATGGAGATGGCATCAAAGGATTTTCTGCCAAGAAACCGGAAGTGATTGTGGCAGGAGGAACAGCTGTTGCAGCATCTGGAGAATTCGCAACAGCTAATAAAGTACATCTACCGCACATGGGTTTTCGTAAAGGAGGAGGACTACAAACGAACGGTATTCCCGTGGCAGTCGAGGTGGAAGCCACAGGTACAGGGTCAGAATCAGTTACAGCAGAAGCCGCAACTGGGGCAGGTGCGTAAGACGTCGAAAGAGTATAAGAAGAGGGGTCAACAAAACTCAAACGGGAATAAATGCGCGGTGGCTCACTGCCGGTCATCGTGCGCGCGGGTCTCAAAATTGAACGAAAACTGGGGCGGAAGTGACAAACGATTTTCTATCTCATTAGCAGAATGTAGTAGGCCCCTATCGGCTGGTGTCGGAAATAGAGAGGATCTGGTTTCTAGGGATGTCTAATATGTTATATCTGATAACATTCTCCAAATGCCTGAATAAGAGCGTCTCACTAAGGTTGTACCCGATCCGACAAAAATCCTCTAGGACCCAGAGTATATTACGTGATTAGATGGTCAAGTTATTGGATTAACTGATGACGGTATCTTGGTTCCATAAAATCCAGAACTTCCGAGATAGCAATTGTATGCTTCTGTGTCCATCGGATATCTGAGCTATGCAAGCGCATTAATTCTTTATACACCTTAATGGAATCCTCATTCAATTCCCGGTCCGATGTTCTCTGCAAATCTATAGTATACCATACTTTTGTGCCTCAGTGGTGCAAAGGCCATATGTCTATAATAATTATAATACAGCAAATCCGGGATAGTAGGAAGTACAATGTATACTTTAGCCGCAGGACAGTATCTCTCAATTACTTTTACAAGCCTCTTTACAGGTCCGATAGCATGTTCGGCTTGGAAGTCTAGATTCGGAAGGGAAACTGAATACGTATCTCTATTTCCTATCTTCATTTGGGCCAAATCATATGCCATGCGGAATATGGAAAAGACAAAGACATGCGTCGTATCTTCAGCAATTTCATCGTTTATAACTGTTTGAACATCTTCAAAGTAAGGCCGCAAAACTCTCAAAAACCTCACTGGGTGGTTTCCTGGATTATTGGTCGGTTGGTCATAATCGGATTCGAAGTGTGATATCCAGGAGTGGCCCAAAAATAGAATCTGCAACAGAAATATTATATTCGTTAATACATGCATAATGAGCGGACAATACAAGAGACGTTTTGAACTTTCCGAGGAAACCTCAAAACCTCACCATATATATCCATTTCGTTATTTAATTATTTTATCCTGCATGCATATACATATTATTTTTATATATATATATATACCGGTATTTTCCATATGTGTCATCTATTCTATTAAGTAATTTAAAAATTTTCGATTCTCGATTTCGCTTCGGAACACATGGGGTATAAAACCAATATCCACTATAATTTTATTATACCAAAAAGTTTACTCACAAAGTTTCTACATTTAATGCTTTACAAATAGATTATTATAAATTTTACAAAATAATACATGTTTTCCAGGATTAATTATATGTTTTACCAAATAAACTCATCATTTTCACATTCAATTTCTAATATATTTGTTTCACTTTCTTTTTAGTGGTAATTATCTTCCATCTGTGCGCCTTCTTCTTTCCAGAATGCGCGGCTGTATCCATGGTACTTCAGAAGATCCTCCTGGGTCTCTCAATCTTGTTCGAGAAGCGATATTAGTTGCTTCTTCAACCGCACTTCCCACTCGATCTTCTCCTACCATCTGGACGCTTGTTCGATTTTCATTTTCCTGTTTATATTGAGGGGCCCATTGGGACACTTCTTCTACAGGAACTACTGAATCGCCATTCTTGGTTAACACTTCAGGAAATCAGATCACCCCCAACAGTTTTCTATTCGGTTCAGCTGACATTCAGATTGTTCTAATGATTTTCATTCCTTCTGTCGTCGTTACGGGGAGAATTGACAAAGTGCCTGCAATCTTTTCTGGAGGTCTTCACATGACATCTTCGTGCACTTCTATATGGAATCATCTGGTTCCTTTGGTCTGTTATATAAATAGGAGTATAGGATAATAAAGAAGGTGAATTGAGAGAATTAAGAGGAGGAGAACTAAATAGAGAAGTCTCAGAAAGAGTACCAGGTGTGAAAAGTGAGGTGAATGGAAAGTTTCTTGAAAACTAGCATAATGAGAAGCAGTGTGAGTAAACAAAGGTTAAGATAGATTATATGAAAGACAAGTCAAGTAGAAGATACTGGAGAAATGATTAGGATAGTAGAGATCTGGAGGAGAAGTAGAATTAATAGGAAGAGATAGGTAGAAGAATTGAGGGAAAAATCACTACCTTTGTCAAAATTATTGATTTACCTGTTGATTTAAAGATAGACTCTCCTCATGCTAACAACACCACTACTGGAAAGTATCTTTAACTTCTTCGGAGTCTGGAAATCCCAAGAAATCATCATCCTGCATCATGCTGAATCATTCTCGAAATCCAATATCAGATATTTGGATGTAGTGATGGTGCTGTGCCATTGAGGAATCCCCTGAAACCCTCTTCTAGGATGTTCGGCGTCTGGAATTTCGTTCGTATTTAGGGTTTGTTAGTATTTATTATATAAAATTTCTCACAATATTTAGGTTGGAATATACTCTTCCTATAAATATCTCTGATTCACCCTATAAATTCTTTTCAGATTCAATGCACAACTATATAAGTTACCTCATTGGGATTAACTTTGATTATTTGTAAAGGTCCCTGATATCGATCTTTAAACTTATTTATGTCAAGTCGCCTGGAAGTTGTATTTTGAGCGCCACTAGTTTGTCACTTTGAAGGGGAAAAACATCGCATTTGTCCTTCCCTTCCAAGGTTATTAAAACCCCGTCCAAGGAAAGTCGGACCGTTGCTATTATGCGCTTCCTGATAACAATTCTCAGGGGAGTTTTTTGATGTGGCAGTGTTACTAGGTGATTGTAGGTTAGTACAACTTTGTGGTAATTGTACATCCCACAGGACTAGTGATTTTTCAAGGACAGGCCGTAAATATTGTTATAAGGTGCGGTTACCCTCGTCCGTAATCCGCATTTGAAGATGGATATATTGGAGTTGTATGAAATGTTTTTTGATATTATTTCGTTGTAGCAACTCCTCAAATTCAGGACCTCTAAACTCCCTTGCATTATCTGTTAGCAATCGTGAAGGGATTATCGGCAAATAAGGCAAAATATTCTGTAAGGCCGCTGTTACCAAAGTGGTATGTTTTGATCGTATTGGAACAGCCGCTATCCATTTACTAAAATGATCGATAAAGACTAATGCGTAAGTATTACCTTTAGCTGATTTCGGTAATTGTAACAAGTCTACGGCGACCAATTCAAAGGGGTATCTTGTATGTATCTTAAGAGTTGGTGGAGCGTGATATACGTTGGAAATTTTAGCTAGTTGGCATTTATAACAGGACATAGATATCTCGTGACATATATCTTTTAATTTCGGATGCCAAATAATTTTTTCTAACAATGCAGAGAGTTGCTGTTGTCCCAATTATGGACAAATTCATAATGGATTATATAATGAAACTGAAGCTACTGACGAAGTAAAAACAACTCTGAGGTTTTCGATTTCGATGGAGTATTCGTGATTATCTACCACTGATAAGAAGTTTCTCGCAAAATTTGAACAACTTAAGTGGACCCTGAAAGGCTTGACGTCTCAGTAAAGCACCTTTTAGTCTTTTTAATAAAGGATCATGTGCCTGACATTGGGCTATATGGTCCATTAATATTTCCACTGAATCTTGTGATGTTCTCATCAGTGAGATGTTTTTGATAAATAATAATTGACTTGGAGGTCTCTTCTTCCTCTTCATAACCTCCTCCCCACCAGATTCCAACCAGTTTTCAAGTGGCTGATCATTCTGGTCTATAATTTGATCTTCGTCAGTTATTTTATACTCTATTTCATAAAGTTCATTTGATGATTCTTTTTTGTAATTATTCACCGACACTGCTTCCTTCTCCGAATCAAGGAATCGAGTTCTTCCAGGGACTAATAGATTGTAATGAATGCCACTTATGCAAAACAGATGGCACACTTCTTTATGAGTTGGATCCCCAAAGTGTAAAGGATGCGTTTTACTGTAATATACAAAAACCCGGATCTTATAAAGGTGAGTAAAAGCATCTATGCTATGGACAAAGGGCAATTGTCCAGTGTACCTGGTCAGCTGTAACTGCTTCAGCACCTGATTTGCTTCTTTCGTCTTTCCAGTTGGTAAATGATATTTACTTCGGTTAGCCAACAATTCATCCACCACCGCAGTTCTTATTTGAGAATGTGACGTCGGTTTAGCATATAAAAACTGTGAGAAACACTGAAACAACGAATCTCCACCACCCAACATTTTAACCACTGAAAATCCCTCAGGTGGGTCATTAGAGATTATTTCGTTTTCTGGTTCGTTTGGAATTTCAAACGGTGTTCTAGACAGGGTGTCTGCGACGATGTTTTCTTTACCCGGTACATAAAATAGTTCATAGTCAATGTCATTAAGTTCATCCAAAGTTCTGGCCACCCTTTGATTCACTAAAGGCATGTTTTGCAAAAAAAGTAGTGGCTTGTGATCTGTATACACATGCACTTTGATACCGTATAAAAAAGGTTTTAACGATCGGACAGCCCATCGAATGGCTGCGAGTTCTTTTTCAGTGGCACTATAACCACGTTGAGCTTTTGAGAAAACTGTAGAAATGTAAGCTATGGGTTTATTCTCGCCGTTTTGAACTTGGCTGAGGCATGCACCCGCACCTATCCCTGAAGCGTCAGTGTGAAGTAACAACGGAGCAGCCTGCTCGGATCTATTCGGATACGACAAGAAAGGTGGAGATGTTAATAGTTGTTTAAGTTTGTCAAATGCCAGTTGGCACTGTTCTGTCCAAGGCACACTTTTCGGAAACTTAAGTAGATCGAACAGAGGTTTTGCTATTACTGAACAATTTGGGATATGCCTGCGATAGAAATTGATGAGGCCCATAAACTGTCTAACCTGTTTTGCCGTTTTTGGTGGAGGATACTTCATAATACCCTCAATATTCTTTTGTAGTGGTTTTAACCCTTTATCGGAAATCATGTGGCCTAAAAATTTCACTTCGGTTCTTAACAGATAACTTTTCGAGGGTTTTAATTTAAGCCCAGCCACTCTAAATGCTTTAAGGACCTCTTCCAAGATAGAGAGATGTTTCTCGAAACTGTTGCTAATTATCAGGACGTCGTCCAGATAAATCATTACTTCACTCCATGAAATGTGACATAAAGCCAATCTCATTACCCTTTGAAATGTAGCAGGTCCGTTCATGAGGCCAAAAGGCATCCGGAGGAACTCCCAATGGCCCAAAGGTGTTGAAAACGCGGTTTTTTCGATACTATCTTTCTCCATTTCTATCTGATAATATCCTTTGATTAGGTCGATCGTGGAAAAATAATACATACCCTGCAAACTGAACAATGTATCGGTTAAATTAGGAATGGGAAATGCATCCCTTTTAGTGATAGAATTCAACTTCCGATAATCTATACAGAGTCTCATAGCACCGTCAGGTTTACGAATCGGAACTACGGGTGCAGAGTATGGTGAACATGATCTTCTAATAATTCCTTCGGCCTCTAACTTAAGACAAACTTCTTCCACCTCATATAATATAGGTCCTTGCAAGCGCCTAACTGACTCATGCACTGGTTCTTCAATAAAAGTGTTTATAGCATGTTTCAGAATGCTGGTACATCCAACATCTGCATCTCCCAAACTAAGAGCCTGAGGATATTTGATTAAAAGTTGTACAACTTGTTCTTTTTGATTTTCTGATAAGTCTGTTTTATCCAATTCAAACGCTGTTCTTAAATTTTCAAGGGTCCACTCCTCATAAGTATCTTGAGGTTTTTGAGTTATTTGCTCAGTGTAGACTACACTATAATAATCTTTCGCAGGATGTACCTGTTGTAAAAGAGTATACGTACCAAGAGGATAACCTCGTTTTAATGTGATTGCATTTTCAAAAGGATTGAAACAGTATATATAATCATTGGGATCCCTTGTATAAGGGATAACTGCTTCATCGATTATACATTGATTATTTGTGTTCGGTGTAAATAATAATAACGAATTTTATTCTATAAGCTGACTATATGTTTTTTTTTGTTTTTTTTTTTTTTTTTTTTTTTTTTTTTTTTTTAAAAAATATTTTTTTTTTTTTTTTTTTTTTTTTTTTTTTTTTTTTTTTTTTTTTTTTTTTTTTTTTTTTTTTTTAATGTAAATAACCATAACCGGAACACACGTACGAGGCTTAATCACTACGTCCTTACTTGTCAACACCATTTCTTCCACCTTGTTTCCCGGACATAATCGTATATCTTTGGTTATTACCGTTATAATATTATTTGTCTCATTATTTCTTTTAATTAATTCTTTTGTGGACAAATCTGGCAATAAATTGTCTTTTCTAAGTAAATTGTATCCGAAGATAACGTCATAACCTGTCACTTGCTCATCCACTACCACAAAATTATTGGGAGCGGTGGAAAACTCCTTAGAAAGTTTCAATTGAAGAGTTATCTCACCCAAAACAGGAAAAACTACCTTACCTATACCACTAACACCTGTATATTGAGTAGCTCTCAAAGGAAACTTGTCTTTATTCAATAAACAATACGTTGTATTTGTAATTAAACTCAGAGAAGCACCAGTATCTACCACCGGTAATGGGGTATCAACATCACACCCCTCAATTCCTACTCCTATCACGTAAAGATCCTCTGAGGATTCTGTATTAACTTTATCTGAATTATAAATATCTGAAAAAAGAGGGGAAATGGGATTTAAGAGATGAGGTTTGTTCTCATTTTCTTGGAGGATGGTTGTCTACTTCAATTTACAGTGTGAAGAGTTTGTACCTCAATTTCATGGGATGAGGTTAGTACCTCAATATCATCAGATGAGGTTTGTACCTCAATTTCTTTTGATGATGTTTTATTTGACATCTTTAACAAATTTATAACATAGGAAGATCTAACTCTGTTTGTGATCCTGCATTTTCACTAGAAATATGAACTTGTTCATTAAAAGGTGGTGCGGAAGGTACCACACTCAATTCTAAGTTATTTATTGATTCTATTTCACTCACCTGGTCATTTTCACCCGGCAACTGTGACCCTACAATTACCGTGGTCGTCTTTTGTTTTATATCTTCTTGTCTTGAACGCTGAGGTTTCGGACTCATTGATGCTATCGATTTAGGTTTACACGGGTGATCTACGGCCCAGGATACAATCTGATGCTTTTCTACTTTTGTTTTGGGCTCTGTGGGCGGGCCACTGACCACAGAGCACTCTCGTTTCCCCTCTGTTGGGGTATATTCTCTGAAAATCGTTGCGGACAATCGATCCCCAAATGACCATCCTGACGACAGACAGGACATTCTTGATTTTCTGAACCCAGTTGTTTCTTCTGGCTTCGTTGTGGGCAGTCTTGCACGACATGTCCCTCCGTCTCACAACGGATACATTTGTTTTTCTGTACATAACAGTCATCCGCCATGTGTCCCCGTTTTCCGCAAAATCGGCACTGGGTCTTAATGGACAATCCCGTACCACATGGCCTGGTTTCTTACAATAATTACACCTCTGTGGTGATCCTGGTGATTGAAAATTACTCTTAGGATTTCTACCCCTTTCTTGTGCAGTTACATTTGGTTGTGGTCCAGGAGGACCCTTAGATGGATGGACTCCCAGAGGCTGTGCAAATTGTGACAGATTTTGTACATAAGTCGGGTTAGTCGGAGGACCCGAATATCTTGAGAAATATCCAGAAGATTGAGGGAACTGTGACCCACCACTGGATCCATCATATCCTGGATAGGTTAATGCCGGATAAGGCCATACTGGCCCAACCGACGGGAGAGCTGGAACAGTATATTGAGTTGATTGATAAGAAGTAGAAGGGACTACAGGTGTCAAGTCTATAATCTCCGGCTGATTAATCAAGGGAGGTTTAGTGTTTGGTAGCGACTCCATTCCATTATTAGTCTTATCTGCTACTTGTTTACGTGTATAATTGTCGTCTATTAACTTTACTAACCCTTCCCAAGAAAGACTAACACCTCCTAAGGCCAACTCACAAACCACCGTAAGAGAATTTACTTGATCTTGCACAGATTGTGGTAGACTTTTTACTAGTTTCTCCCTTACAACCTTCATGGAACTCACATCTGATCCCGGAAAAGCTTTTTCGGCCAATCCTAGTAAACGTAACGCATATAGTGGTATTGTTTCTGTTGACAATATTTGCGCATCCGTAAAAGCGCTCAAGTCGCATTTTGTTTGTTTTCTTAAATGCTCACCAAACCAGTCCATTAATTCCTTCTTTATCATTGCATAGCTTGCATTTGATTTCATTAGTACATCGTACACTTGTTTAATTGCTCCCTCCAGATGCAATCCCAAATATGTACGCCACCCGTCAACTGGAGAACTCGGGTAGGTCGCTAAGGCATATTCTTCAAATCTATTCATGAATTGTGGTAGAGGTTCTCCATTCTCCAAACAATACTTACCAACAGGTATCATTTTTCTGGATTTTATTTGCTGTTGGTCTGTCATCATTTTCATCATCTGCGTCATAGTATCCAATGTTCTCTGATTCTGTTCCAAAATTCGCAACAACAAAACATTATTTTCGGGCTCTTGAGCAGATGAATTCTGCATTGGCGGTTGTTGTGGAAAATTTCCCACAGACAATGGAGGACCCTGCTGGCCAGGTGCAAATGGAGCGGATGGAATGGGTTGTTGATATACATTTAGGCCAGGCTGCATACCACCAAAATAAGGACGTGCCACAGCAATGCTTCCCGGCAAATTTAACGTAGACACTGTGACTGTCACTGGAGGAGACGTCGTAAAAGAGGAGGGTACTGAGCCTATCGAGTGTACTGGACCGACGTTCAACACCTCCGAAGACTCAGTAATTTCGAAAGAAGATGTTATAGAAACGAATCCCTCAGATGTCATCAAGTTCGTTGGTTGGTTAGCCATCAAACTTGATGAATCCGAGGTGGTAAACGTTGGTAAACTCAAATTCTCGATCGTCGTTTTCGTATCATCGCTCGCGCCGTTTGCTACAACGTTCTTTTTATCCGCCATTTCGAATACTTTATGTTATGTGATTCTTGAATAAGTAGAATAGGAGAGTACTTTAAACCAATTATAAGCATAGAAGACGTGGATTTTGGGTACCCAACAAATTACAAAAACCGTGTTTTGGGTGAAATTTTGAAATATTAATAACTTTAGAGATAACTGAATAGAGAATCAATGACTCTTAATTCGAACTGCTGGACACTACGGAAACACTTAACAGAAAACCGAAACCAAAAGAAGACTTGAAGATAAATAAGAAAGGCAGCAGACACGTAATAGGCAGCTTCTCAAGAAAGAGAACTACGCTCTGCTACCATAAATGTAATAAATTGGGATAGATGTTTATTAAAGAAATTATAAATTGTTATATATTGGAATTGTAAAATAATTTGAGATAATAGAATAAATAATATAAAATAAAATTTAAATGGGAGACTAGAGTTGATGATAATATTTTAAGTTGGTGAAAACTATGCTAAAGGACAATTAAGGAAAACACACATCTATAAAGTAGACTTACTTTTAAGTGGAATTATAGTATAGAAGAGTGAAAGGAAATGAGAAACTCCACTCCAGAGGACCATAGCTTCAGCTCCTATGCTGAATCTCCCTTGGGCTCTACATAGATCTCCTCAGCAAACAAATAGATAGGAAGAATTATTAAGCAAAGCCGTGCAGACATCCACAATTCTCGAGGCAAATCATGCAAATAAAATAAAAAAGGGTGAGAATATGTAATGTGCAAGCGTTTAATAATGCAGCAAAAATTCAATGAAAAGTAAAGCAATTACCTAACTAAACCCTTTTTATTTCCTTTATGACATAAGAGATTATAATCAACTTTTTATGGATGGCTTAAGAAAAACTTATTGCTTTTTAATCTTTTACTTAAAATTTCCTATGTATATACATATTAATTTAGATAAGCTTGATTTGTTTTTAAGTTAATAAGATTTTTTAGAAGTTCATAAAATGTTATGTTTTTAATTATTCTTTTAGATTCTTATTTATTTTTTATGTTATGTTGGAAAGTAAGTAATGTGTTCAATGGATAATTAATTTGCTTACTTACTCCCAGCGAAAAAATGAGAAAAGAAGAAAGAAAATTTATGAAATTATAATTTCTTTAATCAAGGTAAGTACCTGTCGTGATAATTATGAAGACACACCACTGCGAACTGGTAAGTCGAGAAGACGTGTCTATGTCCCGTTTAGGCTGTAACAATATTTCAAACGGTTGGATACATTTGGAGGGACCTTGGTTATGTTGCTCGCTAATTTTGGATGTGATGTTAGAATGTTAGGATGTTTAGAGTAGGTACTTTAGGACAAAGGAGAAGAAAAGAAAAGTAAAATAAATAGGTTTATTACCCAGTGAAAATGAGGACTATATTAAGTTCTATGGTACAGACTAAAAAAACTATATACTAAGTAAAAATACCCGAAACCATAGATATTTTTACTAAGCTTATAACAAAAGTTGTGTGTAGGAAATACTGGAATTATCTCGGTATTTCATGAGGAGACTTTATGTAAAATCTCAGAATTTGAAAGTGTTAGAGAGAGATGGTCATCACAGATGAATAACCACTCTGATAGGATTTATTATTATATTCTTAAGAGTGATTGTTATAAGTAGTTAAGAAACAATCACTAATTACAATATAAGTTCATTATGATTAGTATTATAATTATAATACTTATTTTATAATTACTATTAACAAATAGTTATATTCATTTCTTAAGGGAGTACATTCATGGGTGGATGGAAACCATTAAAGCAATATTAATAATATCAGACTTTAGATAAAGTTTTTGTGAGGCCTATAATTATGACCTAAAATTACGAGGTACTTGAATTAAGATGGATCTTAATTAAATATAAATCCCAGGGATAAGATCAGATTTAGGATTGTTCTTGGAACTTGGAAAGACGGTTCTCTTTTGACCATGAGACAATAACTAAATAGCTATATATAATTCTTGAGAGTTGGCCTAAATGAAGACCTAAGAAGAAAATGGTTCTTGGAAGTTCTGAATATGAACCTCAAATAAAAACCACAATATAAGATGGGTCTTGAGATGGCAATTTGAGAAATAAATATGACTGCAAAATAAAAGCTGTACAATAAGATTTTGAGAATTTGCCAATCTAGGACTAAAAATATTTATGTGATTTATCTTAAATTATTTAATAGTTTATTTTATCAAGTCAAATTATCAAAAGGAATGTTTAAAAGATAGAAAGATTCTTACCCTAACATTTAAATATGTCAAAGAGGTTCTTATTGGGCTTCGATGACTTTCAAAGAAGAATGGTTTCCGAAGTAGGCTTGTAAGTATAGTGTTAGGGTATTGGGATATGAATCGGTATATTATGTCATTATATTCAGCTAGGTAATTCAAGTTATAACTATCCAAAATTAAGAATTTTAATCTACTAACCTTGATGGCTATAATCCAAAGATATGAAAATTGGAAAAGTATTTACAATAAATATGGGTATTATATACCGTTTTTAAGGTTTATTATATAAACTGGGTATTATTATACCGTTTTAAGGTTTATTAATATAAACTGAACTGGAAAGATAGAAAGTAAAGTTTAAGCATCATCCATAAGAAAAAATGCACATAGTTATGATATAAAAGAAATTATATTTAAATCCGCAAAAACACTTTATGAAAAATAAATAATTTGTGCATTGGAAATTTGGGCGAACAAACACTTTGCTTAAATCTAAAGAATTAGAGACTAGGTCAACAGTCACCCCTACATTCTCCCCTACTAAGCCTAAACCCCCACCTTTATTTTCGATGAATATAACGGAGCTTAAACCCAGTGTTATTAGGCAGAGAAAAGGGTAGTACAGCAAAGTGTTAAGTATATACTACATGAACATAGAAATTAGATTACTTTGCTACATTTCTATGTTATTTCTACAATTATTTTAAATTCCAAGAACTACATATGTTATTGTTATGGTACTTAATATCTTGCCCAAAAACCACTAATAAATATTAGCTGCTTTTTCCAAATAGGACAGGACAGATAGTGTACAGTTGGAATAATGCGAGTTCCTCTTCTTCTTCCGCTGAAACTCAAAAACAAAAGGATTAGAATTTTTCTTATTGTGATTTCCATCAGTACATTTCATTACAATTTTTGGCGGTGTCAAATCACAAAAATTACAATAAACTTGTCTGATGAAAAGAAAATATTAGGATTAATGAATATCAAAATTTTATTACCATAATAAATTTTATATGTCTATATTAATATAGAACATATATACCGTATAGTTTTAGTCAGTGGGACATAATATACTTTTGTTTTTAGGTATACTAGCTATATAACCTTTATGAAACAAAGATATAAAGAGCAAGAGAAGGGTTTCTTTATGCTATGCTATATAAATAGTTTGTGAACTTTTACGTTAAACGATAGTAGAAGGTTCAGTATGAGGAGAATTTGGAAAAGAATCGGAAATGACAGAATAGGACAGGATTCGAAGAATTTATATTATTTTAAATTCCCCATCCCATTTCTATACAAGAAAAAAAAATTTTCTTTATGGCATGGTGTAACACCCGATTTACTTTTCATGGTGTTCAATTCTGTGTTTTAGTATAATTAGTTGTAAGAATTTAAGGAAGACGTTTCTTTGGGTTGTGAATTGTAAGTGAATGATTCCATGTTCATAAATGGAAAACAGACTGAAAAATCTGTATTGGACTTTTTCTCCACAGGTGGACTACTTACAACTGGTGAACTTAATTGTTTTAAAGGAAGACAATAGGGTGTGTGTAAATCAAGGTTAGGTAATTTAGGGTTAGATAAACAAGGGTTAGGTACATTAGAATTAGGTAAACAAGGGTTAGGTAATTTAGGATTAGAATCTTGAGACTGACTAGGAGACAAAGGTAAATCTTGGTTAGCGCACATTTAGTATTAGGTAAACAAAGGTTAAGTAACTTAAATTAGAATCCTGGGATTGCATGAGAGACAACGACACTCGTTCCGTTGACTTGAGACTTTGTTCAATCCTGAGGAGTTTCTGCAACCATTCAGTATTCTACTTCAGTAGAATCAATTAGAAGAGCTGTATCATTAGAAGAAATAAGTGTGGGGACTTAGAAAAATCTTCGTGTAGTATACTTTGAGAGTTAGAAATTAAAATGGTGGTATTAACACGTTGAGGACCATTTCATCCAGGCAGCGGGACCACTACAAAAAGGACAGATAGCTACGGCACATTTCGGCGGCGAGAAGATTATGGAGGAATTTGATGAGATTTACAGAGATCGGCACTCCAGATTACATGACCTGGTTATTACACAATAGCTACAAATCCCCAAATATTTGTAACAATTGTGTATTTGGCGACCTTTTTACAAAATTCACACAGCAATGCTTTTGCGCGTCAACCGGATTAGGTTGTTGTGATCTATGTAGGATTAAAGGGTTTTGTTGATTTTTAAAGAAGCGAAAGTGATGATAACGTTTAACCACTATGATTTTTTAGGAGGAAGAATTATGAACTTGGTCTTAGAAGGGAAATAAGTCTGACCTGTGTGAGTCTTATAGAATGTCTTTTGATGTTCTGAGGTAGAAGAGTTATTGTGGAAAGAATAGGGGAAGTAGGATATTCTGTGTAGTCTGAATATAGCATTGCAGCAGTAATCCCACATATGTCTTCCCCAAGGAGTCGAAATTATATATTCTGTTCCTCATGTGTATATATTCTCTGACACCTTGCTCTACATTTAAGGGCAGACTATTCAAGAAGGCAATGTGGAGAGATTCGTGCCCGCTCATGTCTAAGCCATGGTAAGCACGACTAGCCAAGCGTTCTAACCTGGTGGCGCAAACTCACGAATACTCTCATTTTTATGTCTACGGGCAGTTTATTGTTTTACATAGTAGGCAGTTCAATGTGTCTCTCCTCGTCCCTCTAACCATTGGATGAGAGTCTTCTGTACAAGAAAAGTAAATCTGGTATCGTTTTTTAGCTGACTGACGATAGAATTAGAAAATTACAACCTGTAATTGACTGCCAGGACAATGAGAACCATATGATATAAATTACGCAATTGGAAGCCAGACAGTAAAGCCTTCAAAATACTTAAAATCTAAAAGAATTAGAGAACTAGTGTCAACAGAGTCACCCCTACAATGTTTTTAAGGTATTTTTAGAGGTTCTATTTAATTAAATTTTTAGTAGCTACTGGCTAGGAAACAGTAAGGTTTTAAGTCTTTTTAATGTTTAATTAGCTCACAGGACTGGTAACGAACGTAGTGATTCTTTTTCATAATTCAATAGTTCACACTCATTTTCAGGATTCTCTCACCTTACCTCAAGAAACAAGCATAGCCGCAATACAACATACACGATAAACCACTGTTAAACTAATGAATCTTTTGCTTTGACAAGTTACATTCGTGAATATCTTTAAATAACAACGATATAAATGTTCTGGGAAAATGTTACAACTTTACAATTCAACTGCTTTTTCTATATTCATTATAATGAGCCGAGCTCGATGATTTACTGTGATATTTATAAGAAGAGACCTTTAGCCCGCATTTAAAGTTGATAGTGAAGTTTAAATTCGTTAAATTCAAAGGGCTCCCAAGCCCGATCTTTAAATTGGTGGATAGTGAATGATACGTTAATTGACTCCCTGGCCTGTGCCTAAAATGAAAGAAAAAGAAAAAAGTATGTATTTAAGAGAATGTCTATAGTGATAAAGAGCATTTGTGTTTGTAATTCGTAAAGTTATTATAATGTTATTTCATTTTAGAGTACATATTCATTTAACAGCAATTTTGTACCTACCTCCAGAACTTGCTGGAGGGAACTTCTTTCCAAGATACTTAGTAGAATTTAGAATTTAGTCCTTCAAACGAGGCGAAAACTAAAACAAAAAGAAGTATCATTAATTCGTTTTCCTTCCATTGTTTGCTATTTATTACAAAGTATTTTTTTCTTATAATGTATAAATAATTTCCTTTTAATAATTCTATTGTTTATTAGTTATTCATTAAAATATATTATTCGTGATTTATAATTTATTAACACCATTTTGATTTAAATTTATGTTACTTAATAAAAACATGAACTTACTTGAACATGGAAATATGAGTGAAACAATTATCTTCAAGGTTGAGATGGATATCAAACTTAGCACTTCTCATACTATACATCCATATATAGAAAATATTCTAGAAATACTTTTTAACTTTCAAAAAATGGAACATGTAAAAACTTTAAATATAGAAAAACTGAGTTATTATTACGTAATTATTCAATTTAGATAATAGAGTCCATTGACTTATATAAATAGATTCCATGAATTATACTGTAAATTAATTAAAAAAAACCGTTTCGTTTTTTTAAAAAAAAACTACGATTTTTTTTTTAAAAAGACCAAAGGCCAAAATTTTTTGCGTTTTTTTTTATTGATTTTTTTTTTAAATTACTTATTTTTCATACATATCAAGTCTTTTTAGGGTATTTAGCATTAAAAAACAGTAAATACAATATGTTAAAAGATGTATACAATATATAAAGTAGAGTTTAGTATTTAATAAAGTTTTATTAGTGCTCTGGCATATAATTATTACATGCACATTGAATTGATTAATTAATTATTATTATTATATTATTATTTTATTATTATTATTAATTATTATTATATTATTTATTATAATATATAATACTAAAATATATATAATATAATAAATATATAAATATGTATATATATATATATATAATATATATAATATATAATATATATAATATATATACGGTAATATATATATATAATATTATATTATATAGTATACATAATATATATATCATATATATAATATATATATATATATTATTGTTAAATATAATTAAAAACTTCATAATATAGTAAATATTAATTTATTTATTAAACTATTATTATTTTTAAAATAATTATACTTAAATTTAGTAGGAAACGTTATTCAATTGTTTCCCTGTAATATTTAACCAATTGAGCAAGGCGCATATGTATAGTCGACGCAAACCTCACTTGATCATATTATTATTATAAAAAACAAGGATAAGTAAGTACTTGTGACCATCGTTCGGAAAAAAGTTGTTTTTGTTTATATGCAACTTTTAAATTGTAAGCATATAACAGTTGCAAAGGTTCTTACTTAAATAGACTATAATTCCCAACCTAAGTTTTTATGTGGAAATATTATGTAATAACTTTTCTCTAATGAAATTCCTTAAGTAAAAATTATAAGAACAGTCTATATGATCGTCTCTGAAAGTCAAATTAAGTTTCTTGAAACTCCATCCCATTAATTAGCTCAACATATCTTATGAGTCAATGCCAAAGGAATGCTCGCTAATTATACATTTAAATTAGTTCAGAGGTAGAGCCCTGAGCCAGAACATAGTTCTTGCGGTAAAAATTGTAGTCCTAAAGCAATTAAAAATTGCGCGTAATTATTTAATAAGGTAAACACTTTCTATATATTCTTTATTAGTGTTTAATCAGATGTTATTTTAAATATATTTCCAAGAAGATGTGTTCAATTTTGAATTGAGTTTGTATTATTAAACATAGCCAAATTAACATATAATTTTTATTTCAAAAATTAATTTTCAACTCAGAAAAAAGTTTCTATTCCGTATCGAAAAAGGCATTACGTATCATAGTTTAGAAATATTCATAATTTATACTTAGATGACGTATTGTTCTTAGAAGATCGATATTTTCAAATATCGATAGTGGAAGCGATATAAATGCTTTGTTCGAATATGTATCGAGTATGTATCCATATATCGATACATATCAATATTATAAATTATTCTCGAAGCTGAATGCATAAATTAAGTGGTGAATTTTGTTAAATGAATGGAATTTTTAAGCATTATCTAGTGTAATATATTATAAAAAGTGTGATAGATGTTATAATATAGGTGATAGGATAGTAATAATGAATCATATATTAAAGCAAATTTATGCTAAAAATTAGAATAATTAAGTTGTTACAAGTAAGACATGCTGCTGCGAATAGGCATATAGCTGATTGAAAATTATAAAAGCTGACCTATTTAATAGAATTTGGATTTCATGTATTGGTTAAGAAAATTATTAATATTAAGGTATAGTAATTAAATTATGCTACAAATAGTAAATTTAATTATATAGGCTAAGTTGATATACCTAATCAAAATTATGGGCTTAACTGATGAAGAAGCTCAAGCTTTAAGCTCTTGTAAAGCTTCTGTTAAAGCTTTGATAAGAAAAAGAGCTATTTCTAAAGCAAAAAATTACTAATAATTTAAAAAAGTTAACTGCTTTTGGTAATGAAAATAAATTAACAGAGCCTCTATCTAGAGCTGTAAATACTGATATTGAGAAAGAAGTCTATTCTATTAAAAGTTTGGATGATGAGATTGTCATACTGTTGTCTGATAATAATGTAGATAATTTAGATCCTTCTTATTTAATTCTGAGCTTGAAGGTCAAGTAGATTACCATTTTGAGTTGTCAGCTGAGTTATTGTCCTTAGAAAAATATTTTCCTAAAGAAATTGTAAAAAATAAATGTGTAAATACTGATAATTTTTTGGATTTAATAAATAAGGTTAATATAAATGATTCTAAACTGCCTCAGTTGCAGTGCGAAGTTTTTGATGGATTGGGAAAGAATAAATTACTTTTTTCCAATTTCCTTAATAAATTTAATAATTTAATCGGTAATAGGAGTAATTTAACCAATTCAGTAAGGCTTACTTATTTAATTAGTTTTTTAAAGGATTATGCTCTTAAAGTAGTAAGCCATCTGTCTATTACAGATGAAAACTATGACATAGCCTTAAGGTTATTAAAGAAAGAATTTCTTGATAGGCCTTTCATAATTAATGAAAATATAAATATTTTAGATCTTAAGGTTGATGAAGGCTATGATGAAGGCTTTTTGAAATTGAAAGTGTATATAAATGAACTTAGGTCAATGATTTATGAACTTAAGAGTTATGAAGTAGATTTTTTAGAAGCTGATACACCTGGAAGTCTACTCTTGAGTAATATAATATTTCAAAAATTGCCTAAAGTGTTTAGAAGTGAATTAATACATAAAATTACAAATAATTATCCTACTTTGGTACAAATTTTTGATCATTATAATGAATTTGTTAATACTTTAAGTATTTTGTCCCAAAATAGGAAGGATGTATCAACCAAAGCTAAAGTAAATAAAGTTTTTCAAGCTACTAAATCTCCTAAATCTAGTACTCTTCAAAATTTTAAAACTGTCAATAATAGTAAAGATTCTAAAATGTATGTAAATAATAAAATAAAAACTCAAACTTACAACCCTGCAATTTGTAAGCTATGTCAATTAAAAAATCATCCTCTCTATTTATGTGACAAGTATCCAACAGTGCCTCAGCGTATAAAACGTGCCAAAGAGCTAAACATGTGTCATCATTGTGGAGGTTTGGGTCAGTCGCATAAAGTTATGGTATAAAAATAATTGCAGCTTAATTAAACACTACCATCAATTA
>JABUQX010045465.1:7500-11000 GCA_015478945.1 Trachelipus rathkii | reverse complement strand
ATTTATATATATATATATTTATATATATATATTATTTTATATAATTATATATATATAGTATATATAATAATTATATATATATAGTATATATATATATATATATATATAAATATATATATACTATATATATTATATTATACTATATATATATATATATATATATATTATATATATTATATTAATTATATATTAATAGTATATATATAACTTTTTTCTTTCATGTTTTGTTGAAAACGTAACTAATATTGAAATGTACCTATATGAACCCTTACTTTAAATTCTGTTATTAGACTACAGTATATACATATGAATTTGGAAAGTTTTTTATATTTAATATTTAATATATATTTAATAATTAAAACCTGAAATGAAGTAATAAGATTAAAATTAAATGGAAGGCTGAGTGAAATTAGAATCCCATTGCTAATTAAAATCAATTATATGTTTCTGACATAAAAACTATTAGTGTAAAATATATTACTTCTAAGGCATTTAGCCTTATTAACTCTTTTATAAAAAATAATTCCTTATTGAATTTAAGGAATTATTTCAGATTGAAACCCATTATCTTGCTCGACATTATGGATATCATTTCTTTGTGTATCTTCTGACTCACTTGCATCACATTAATGTTTATTAATATCATTTCGGTCCACTCAACCGATGTAATAAAAATATAGTATCAATACTTATAAAATGGTTGTGTTATCTCTTTATTAAAATTTGTGGCTCCAAATGGAGCCTTTATAGTTAGTTAGTTAGTCATTTTACTTGGATGAAGTGTATTTAGTGACGGCTTTGGTTCCCTCGGAGACAGCGTGTTTTGCCAATTCTCCAGGAAGCAAGAGCCTCACAGCAGTTTGAATTTCCCGGGAAGTGATGGTCGATCTCTTGTTGTAGTGAGCTAAACGGGAAGCCTCAGCAGCAATTCTTTCGAAAATATCATTAACGAAAGAATTCATGATGGACATAGCCTTTGAAGAGACTCCTGTATCAGGGTGAACCTGCTTCAACACTTTGTAGATGTAAATGCTGTAACTCTCCTTCCTCCTCTTCTTTTTCTTCTTGTCTCCTTTAGAGATAGATTTCTGGGCTTTGCCAGCCTTTTTGGCGGCCTTGCTGGAAGTCTTGGGAGCCATAGTGCGTGCAATTCCTCGCTTTAATAACAAGAAATGATATAGCATTTCGAGTAGAGTTGACTTTATATATAAATTGAACAAACTTTAAGTAGCAAATTTTAAACTCGAAAAGGTTTTTCAAACATTTTTTATCATATGTACGCGATTTTTAATTTGTTTTGTTTTTGCATAATGAAATCAATATAAATTTCGATCAACCTTTACGGTAGTCATTTTAAATGAAATAATAAACATCAGCTCAAACAAACCTCGATCTTTCTTTTATATGTTCTAAAACTAACATTTTTAATGGAATAAACGTGTTTGAATTTTCTTATAAAAGTTCCAACTAGGTAAATTTAAGACATCAATTTTCAAATAGTCCTTATATCTACTATACACACGATAAAAATAATACGTATATAAAAGGGTGGGGAAGTACTTTTCCGGTGCGGGGACTTGTATATAAGTACGAGTCTTGTAAAGTCTTCATACACTTCGTATATATATATACGTATGAATAGTTAATATATAATCATGACTGGTCTTGGCAGGTAAAGGACTTGGAAAAGGAGGCGCCAAGCGTCACAGAAAAGTTCTTCGTGATAACATCCAGGGTATCACCAAACCAGCTATTCGTCGTCTCGCTCGCCGAGGTGGCGTCAAGCGTATTTCTGGCTTGATTTACGAAGAAACTCGTGGTGTACTTAAAGTTTTCCTTGAAAATGTCATCAGGGATGCAGTTACCTACACTGAACATGCTAAGAGGAAGACTGTTACAGCTATGGATGTTGTTTATGCTCTTAAACGACAAGGAAGAACTCTATACGGATTTGGAGGTTAATTCTCTTCAATAACTACTATGACCAAAGGACCTTTTTAGGTCCACAAAACTTTACTAAAGAGATAATGAATGAATTAATGCCCAAAAATTTCTAATATGCAATCATATCTACCTTTCCTCTAATTCGATCTGATGGTTCTGTTGCTTACTCTCCAACTGAAAAGGCCAATCTCTTCGACCTCCTATTTTCCTCTAACACAACCCTGAACGATTCTTGCATTCCTCTTCCTCCAAACTCTTATCAGGTGTCGTATGCCTGTGCCTGAGATTACATTTCATCGGGTGCATGGGTTCGTTAAATCTATGAACGTTAGGAAGGCGTGTGGCCCGGATGGCATTCCTCTCTGAGTTTGAGGGAGTGTGCTTCCGTGTTAACCCGCCTCTCGTTCAACTATATTCTCTATGCCTCAATACTATCACGTTCCCTCAGTGTTGGACGCGCGAAAGTATCCAACCTATTCCGAAAAAAGGAAGCCGCTCTGATCCTTCTAACTATAGCTCTATCTTGTATTCTATCTAAGATCTTTGAAACCCTTCTCAACTCTCATTTCTTAGACCATCTACAATCTCATTCCCTTCTTTCCGATTGCCAGTACGGCGCTCGAGGTATACTGGTGATATACTTTCCTATCTAACAGATTTATAGGTTTCCTCCCTTAGGAATTATGGGGAGACTTGCGTAGTGGCGCTTGACATATCCAAAGCATTTGACCGGTATGGCACGCGTCACTGTTCTCCAAGCTCCCCTCCTATGGATTTCCTCCTTCTCTTTGCTTACTTATGTCTAGCTTTTCAAATCGCTCAATATCGGCTGTTGTTGATGGGGCGACTTTCTTTTTCTGTCAATAGTGGTGGTCCTTCAGGTTTTGTCTTAATCTCCTACTTTATTCTTGCTTTTCATTAATGATCTTCTCGTCGCACATGTAAACTCAATTCACTCATTATTTGCCGATGACTGGGACCCTTTCATTCTTCAAACGTTCATTTTTCAATTTGCTCCTCTTTTAACTTCTAGAATTGCCTCTCGTCTTTATCTTTCCTATTCTCGCTGATCTGGATAGAATTTCCAGGTGGGGTCGTCTCAACCTTGTGAAATTTAATTCTTTAAAAACCCCAAACTTCTACCCAAAATCTCCCTCTCTAAGAACACCTTCTTAACTTTCCTATCTCTTTTCGTCGGTTCTCTCGCTTTCCTGTTAACCATATAAACATCTTGGCCTACATAACAGAAAAAATGTTTGGAAACCCACATCACAACGGTTGCTGGAGGTGGCCTCAAAGAAAACTGGGAGTTTCTGTTTAGGACTGCGAGACTTTATTTTCCTTCTTCACATTTCCCCCAATTATTACAGGTTCATTCCACCCTTTGTATGGAGTAGGCTCTCATATTCTGGGGGGTTTTACCCGCTGGTTGGAACTAGGGTCGAGTCAAAGGCAAAAAGACATAAACCTGTCCTGTACCTTCTAGTTCACTTGACCCTTCATTATCTTTGCGGCGAGATGTTGGTGCTTGTACTCTCTTTTTCATAGGATAAACC
>JABUQX010045464.1:32500-35000 GCA_015478945.1 Trachelipus rathkii | reverse complement strand
TATATATATATATCTTATATATAGATATATATATATATATATATATAACTATATATATAACCTTATATATATATATAAAATGAATACGCAAAAGAAAACATAGAAATCGGAATTCCAGTTGTGTATAAACAGAGGGTTATTTAAAAAAAAAAAAAAAATCTCTTTAAATCGCTTTATAAAATTACGATATTGTAGCTTGTGACCTTTTTCCTTTCAAACGACGATAAAACTGATTAACTACTTTTAGAAATACAAACAAGTATATCAATACTGATCTAAAAGTAGACATTTTGGTCAGTTCTAACAATATTAGAGTTGACCGAGCGCCGGATTTTTCGCACAGCACCGCACCGCACTACACCATACACCTATATTTATAAAATCCCACCACACTGGACACTGGAATTGTGTTCTGCACCGCACCGAAAAGAGCGCACCACGCACCGTACTGCATATAAATGAGCCATCCACGCACCGCACCGCACCTCGTGCGTCGGAAAATCTACTTAATATGTAAGCCCTAAAGGAAACTAATTGGTAATAAGCATAATCAATTTCGATAAAATCTTTTTAAGAGGATTTTCATTCTTTTATAACAAATTAAAAAAGTAAATTAATAAATAATTGAAAAAGATCTTACAGCTGGTAACAAATTATTAAGTTTCTTAATTTTTCTCCAATATAATTTAAAAACTTTTTTGACTTAAGTTTTAAATATAAAAAACGAATTAATATGCAAAAATAAATAAATAAATAAATAAAATAAAACAGGGACATAAAATGATGATCAATGAAACTTACTTTTCCAAACAAGCTTTGTATATTTAATCTATATTTAAGAAATATAAGAAATGTAAAAGCAAATGCCTCCCCATTATTATATCATCATATTCCAATTTATTAAATAAATAATAAATCACACCCTTTCATTTAAAGACTTAACATACGTATTGTACTTATTATTTCGACTTAATACATACTTCACAAGTACACGTACTTAAGAGTGGCTATCTAAGACTATATGCTAACGTAACTCTCATTTCTTAAAACATCTATAAATCTATTTACCTTTTTACGCACTACTTCGTAGTACTCGTATTTTTAAAGTTGGTACTTTATTCATTATACCAAAAATATAGCTTATCTGGAATTTATGTAAATTGATGTTTTTATTTCAAATGAAATTTTTTTTTAACTATATTCAGAACATTTTGCATATCTTCAAAACATGAGATTATCAACAATATTACGAATTGGAAACTTTTGAGTTCAGAAATAAACTGTATTTTTCTTTCCTTAAAAAACAATCTTGTTTCGCTTTTTAAATATTAACTAAAGTATTGGAGAATCATGACTTCATTGCAACAAATTAGATACTGTCAGTAGTAATGAATACCTCAGGCCGACAATCCCAGCCCTTTTTTATATAAACCTAATGAAGTACGTGTGTACTATTTTACTTTCATGTGTATACCTTTTTGTGTACACATTTCGACTTTTTTGTCGCTTTTTGTTGTTTGGTTTGGTTGTTTTTGTGGTTTGGTTTTTGTTGTTTGGACGCGCGTGACATCAAATACACGCATCGAATGAAGTCATTTTCATTTTTGTTGTTATTTACCGACTGGTTTTGATGATGCATGAAAAAAATGCCTTGGGTTTTGTATATGGATTTTTATATAAATATATTTATAACATATATTACTGCTGATATATATGATCGTATTACATATATATATATATATACATATATATATATATATATACTTAACAATATATATATATACTCACTCCCTTGCTACCTGCTCGCCATATATATATATATATATGATACATATTTTTAATATATTTTTAAATTAATCAAATTCGAACCGAAGGTATTATCACGCAAAGCAAGCAGTTTACCGCTAAGCCAAACTGGGTAATTCCTTACCACCATAATTTTAATTTAAGGATTTCAACCCATAGATGCTTATCAGTTCGGTCGATTTGTTATCTTACCTTCAAGTCGACCTTTTTGCCTTTTCGAACTCACGTATATTAAGTCTACTTTTTTGTCTTTCGTTCTAATTTTATACATATATATATATATATATATATATATATATATATATATATATATCTCTCCTCTATATATATATATATATATATATATATATATATATATATAACATATATACTATATATATGCTCTGCTCTTATATATTAGTAAAAACATGTTTTTAATACTTTTTAAATATATTTTAAAAATAAAGCAAAATATAGATGTAAATTAAAAGTTTTAAAATAAATAAAAAAATTAAATATTTCATCATGCAGAATAAATATATTAGTTTGCGTCTGCCTATAGAAAATGAGAGTTGAGTCTGATACAGTGATCATCTATGTAATTATTTTTTTATTAGATTAATTCATTTAATTTTAAGGGTGAAACCCATTTTAGGGATTCGATTCCCATCTTGTGGAGATGTCTTACCATTTCAGACTCCTCAGTGGTTTTATG
>JABUQX010045464.1:10000-30000 GCA_015478945.1 Trachelipus rathkii | reverse complement strand
ATATATATTAGTGTGTCCTCCCCAAATATCGAATTTTGTAATGGATACCCGCGTAGTTTGTTCCACTCGTTAAAAAAATGCAAGCATCATAAGTTTTATTTGTCTAATTTAATATTAAGGGTCTCCTCAACAAATGTGTTACTACTGCTAATTGCAAAATGGATATTTTAATTTTTCCGTTTTTTATTTTTGGTCATAAAAGTTTAACCTTGGAATGTACAATAATAAAACTTTGTAGGATCATATATTTGGTCATGATGCGCATGTTTGTACTTCTGTGACGTCTTTGTAGGATCGACTGATTAAGAGTTTTTTAATTTTTCCATGATTCATACTATAATTTATTTTATTGACCTATTATTAGGGGAAGGATCTCCTCATCGACCCTATTGATTCGAACCTATATGAAAAAAAGTGGATTGAGTCAGTAAAGGAATGCCTGAAGGAAAGAAATGTGAGTTTGGCAGAGGCGAGAAGAAAGGTGGGTTAATAGGAGTGAATGGCTGGTTTTGTGAGGGGGTATGGTTGTGGCCCACCTGGCCCAAGGGAATAACCCTACATTGACAAGATGCTACAGTGAGGGGTTCGTGCGGTCCCGTGAAGCCCTATGGTGGATTTTTTCTGACTGCGGCGAGTTCTCACTTAAGGTATCAAGGGGGCGTTAAGGCTGGGATTTCTTTTCGACTTGCGTCATATTCCTCTTCTTCATTTCTGTTTCAAGTGCAATTAACGCACCTTACCCCCAGTCTGGGGAAAGTGATGATGATGATGATGATGATGAACGAAATGAACACTTTATCATTCTAGAATGAAAGAATTAAAGGCAAATTCCTTTTAAACTGACAGATGATTAAGCTGATAGCTAATAGCTGATTTAACTGATTATGCTCCTCGTAAAGCTTTATTAAAATGACCTTAAACTTGAAATATATATAGTTCTCTGGCCATTCAGGCTAGAGACAGTGCGTATCGGGAGTGGAAAAATTCTCGTTCTCCTATCACTCTTGCTAATTTTCATTCTGCTAGAAATCGTTGCAGGGATACTCTTCGACGAGCAAAGCGGAAGCTTTCATCAAACGAAAGTGCGCTAACCTCCTTGGTTCTCCCTACTGACAAAATCTTTCTGGCCTCTTGCCAAGAAACATCTCTAACAACTTCTGTAAATTTGTCTTTCCTCCCTGCCCAATCACCCGGAGGCAAATAGTTCTATTCCTTTAATTCACTGCAGTAGGCAGTCTCTTTGTTTCCTACCTCAGCTCAGACCTAGTTGTATTCTCATCCTCACTCCTTCTCCTCTCAGATTATTTTTATACTTGCCTGTGATTACATTCGATCGGGTGCATGGGCTCACGCAAGGAAATCTGTGAACATTACTTGGGAGAGGCGGGTGGCGGATGGCATTCCTCCCAGGAGGAGTGTGCTTCCGTGCTATCCCCCGCCCCTCGTCCAACTATATTCTCTATGTCTCAATACTAACACTTTCCCTCAGTGTTGGAAGCACGCACATGTCCAACCTATTCCGAAAAAAGGAAGCCGCTCTGATCCTTCTAACTATCGCCCTATAGCTCTTACTTGTATTCTATCTAAGATCTTTGAAACTCTTCTCAACTCTCACTTCTTAGATCATCTGGAATCTCATTCACTTCTTTCCGATCGCCAGTACGGCTTTCGGCGCTCGAGGTCTACTGGCGATATACTTTCCTATCTTACTACGGTTTCCGTCCTTAGGAACGCTACGGGGAGACTTGCGTGAATGGTGGCGCTTGACATATCAAAGCATTTGACCGGGTATGGCACGCGTCACTGCTCTCCAAGCTCCCCTCCTTTGGGTTTCCTCCTTTGGGTTTCCTCCTTCTCTTTGCTTACTTATGTCTAGTTTTCTTTCAAATCGCTCAATATCGGCTGTTGTTGATGGGGCGACTTCTTCTTCCTTTTCTGTCAATAGTGGTGTTCCTCAGGGTTCTGTCTTATCTCCTACTTTATTCCTACTTTCATTAATGATCTTCTCACCTGCACATCTAACTCTATTCACTCATATGCCGATGACTCGACCCTTCATTCTTCAACTCATTTCAATTCTGCTCCTTCTTTTAATTCTAGAATTGCCTCCCGTCTTAATCTTTCCGATTCTATTCTCGCTGATCTGGATAGAATTTCCGGGTGGGGTCGTCTGAACCTTGTGAAATTCAATTCTTTAAAAACTCAACTTCTACAAATCTCCCTCTCTAAGACACCTTCTAACTTTCCTATCTCTTTCGACGGTTCTCTCGTCTCTCCTGTTGACAATATAAACATCCTTGGCCTTAACATAAACAAAAAAATGTCTTGGAAACCTCACATTACAACGGTTGCTAAGGCGGCCTCAAAGAAGCTGGGAGTTCTGTTTAGACTGCAGGCTTTTTTTCCTCTTCACAGTTACTCAGTTATACAGGGCCTCGCTCGCCCGCTTGTATGATTACTAACTTTCTCACTTATCTAGGGGCTCGGGTTTCACCCGGCTTTTGGATGGATGGGGTCGAGTCAAAGGCAAAAAGACTTATCAACTGTCCTGTTCTTTCTAGTTCACTTGACCCTCTATCTTTGCGGCGCGATGTTGGTGCTTTATCTCTTTTCTATAGGTACCATAGCAAGTGCTCAAGGGAACTTTCCACTCAAATGGCACCACCTTTAAAACGCCCTCGTAGCACAAGGGTGCTGTGTCGGCTTTTTATGAGTTTTGTGTTGATATCAGCAACTCCAGAACTGAGTTCGCTGCGGTGCCTCGCGCTGTTTCCTGCCACCGCTCTGTTCCTGTGGAATTCTCGCTCCATCTTCTGTTTCCTACTCAATTTAATCTCCCTCACTTTAAAGCCCGCGTCTGTGCTCATCTACTGCGTAATTTGTGTTAGTTGAATTTTGTTGATTTTAACACCACCTCCTTGAATAGGAGGCTTTGCCCGTGAGCGGTGTTGATAACCGTAAAAAAAAAAAAAAAAAAAACAAAAAAAAAAATATACACAGATAAAGCACGTACGAAAAAACTTCGTTTAGTGTTTTCAAAATTCATACCAGTTCGTGGCAAAATCCAATTCCCAAAAAGATTTTTATTTCGTGAAGTTTGCATATTTCGGTGAAATATACACAATTTATTTAGTCATTTTTGTTATATATTATATGGTTTTACCACTTTTCAAATTTTGAATATTTTCCTGTGATGAGCGGCAAATCCAATAAGTATTCAAAATTTTATTCTAAATAAAAAAAATATATATACCACGCAATTATGCATGCTACGAAAGTTTCATATATAAATAGATCTATACACATATACACCTCACCACTCTCTTCTGCTCTTATATATATATATATATATATATATATATATATATATATATATATATATACATTCATAATGCTTTATATCTAAATAAAAAAAATATATATACCACGCAATTATGCATGCTACGAAAGTTTCATATTGATCGGATAAATATTTTTAACAAAAGTTGGTATTTTTCATTTATGACCACGAAAGGAAAATTTATAGTAATTTCACTTTGCCATGAACTGGTATGAATTTTAGGAAAGCTCTTATTGAATGGTTTTGCAAACATGTATGAATATGTATACATTTCAAGTTTAAAGACATTTTTATAAAAGTTGTAGGAGAGGGTGAGTAATTAAAAAGAACTTGCTGAATGATAAGTGCTTGTTCATATAGGTTCGAATTAATATGGTCGAGAGGAGACCCTTCCCATAATGATAAGTCAATGAAATTTAGCCTGCTTTTTTCCATCAAGTGAAAATAAATAGAGGGGTATGCGATTTAACATTACATATATATATATATATATATATATATATATATATATATATATATATATATATATATATATATATATATATATATATATATATATATTAGACTGCTGCTAACTGCTGCTCTTGCTAACTATATATATATATATATAGCCAACGAAAACATATATAGGCCCTATTCTGTTTTACGACTCCGTCAGTTTTGATTTTTTTTTTTTAATATATTGCTACTATATGATACTAACAATGAATTTCAGTGGTAACGGACATGATTCAAAAGTTCGAAATATTTTAAATAATTTTTTAAAAAATCACATTTATGTTAAATATTGTTTTAAAAATGAAATATCTCGAAAAGTACGACACTTACAGAAAAACTAATTACATATTTGGAATCAGCGTATAAAGCTTATTACAAAGATGTTAAAAACGTTCCTATATATATATATATATATATATATAACATATATATATATATATATATATATATATATATATATATATATATATATATATATATGCTGCTAACTGCTGCTACTCTATATATATAAATATATATTACGGGGCTCAAGGCGAAGGGGGGAAGAGGGGGGGGAGAGTTTAGTCCTCCCTGGTCGTTCCCCGGAAGGCCAAGAGACCCCGACTCCTGCCATCTTTGCGGTTTACCCTTGGGTATTCCTTTAGTTTTAAAAACACCCAAAAAAAATAAAAACAAAATATTACTAAAAAATTACTTTTTAAAAATTATTTAAAATATTTCGAACTTTTGAAGCATGTCCGTTACCACTTAAATTCATTGTTAGTATCATATACTAGCAATATATTAAAAAAAAAAAAAAAAAAATTAGAGTCGTAAAACGGAAAAGGTTCTATATATTTTTGAATCATGTCTGTCACAACTTAAATTGATTGTTAGGATCATATACCTATGTGGCCAATCTTAAAGGTAATATCGTCGCGTCACGATGAAGCACTGAGGTCCTACCTTATATATATATATATATATATATATATATATATATATATATATATACTTATATATACTTATATACCTGTATCTTACTGCCCTGCTGCTACTGCTCTGCTCATATATATATCCCTTTTGGTAGATGAGACTAACTGCTTACAAGTAATGAACGGCATAAAGGTAGAGTTACCAATCAGAGGGCAGATATTTTTCTGACGTTTGAGCTACACCTTTTTTTGATTTTGGTTGTTTTTGTTTGGTCACAGTTGTTATTATTACATTGGCTATTCTTTAGTTTACGCTCAAATCACACTAAATATATATATATATACCATATATATATATATATATATATACACCTTATATATATATATATACTTACACTTGCCACTGCCTCACTGCTACCTTTACCTGTATATATGTAGCATATATATATATATATATGCTGCTGCTGCTATATATATATATATAAGTTTTTTTTATTTTTATTTTTATTTATTTAATATTTATGATTTAAATATTTTAATTTATCTATATTTATTTAATTTAAATTAGTTTTAGCTTTAAATAATACATGGACAAAATGTTCCACCGAAGTTGGATTTTTGATCTACCGTCCTTCGGGATGGTAGGCTAGCATTTACCTCTACACCAATGCGGAAATTTATATGGAGATGCTTTTAATTCAGTCTATTATCTCTAGCGGTTACTTGTTATCAGTCTTTCACGACCTTTTTCTTTCCATTTATCTTTCTATCCTTTTTCAGCTTTAATATATATATATATATATATATATATATATATATATATATATATATATATATATATATATATATATATATATATATATATATATATATACCACTAACCTGTCTCCCTACTTGAGTCGGAAACAATTATCGGATAGCTTACAAACTTGGACCACATATAGCATCGTAGCGAAGCTGATGTTTCATGCCACTATGCCCATCCAATGGGGAGCTGAGTCCTTAAATTTAGATATGGCAGTAGTTAGGTGGAAAATAAATAGCCGACATGCTTCAGCAAAGGATTCGGAGGCTTGGAAGGATACAGAGTCTGAAACGGCTCATGATGCGGATCACGGACCCACATTCGATGCCGGAGCCAGAGTTGAAATCTGTATACAAAAAGTATAATAAACATAGTAAAAGTTTTTACCCTATGTTAACGAATCCATAGAACCTGTTCTTATGGATTTCATAACCCTCAAGGATGTCTGAGAGCCCCCCTTAGAGGGTTCCAGACGAAAAAGGAAGAACTAATGGAGAGACATGGAATGCATAAGAAAAGAAGACGGAGAAAGGATGAAAAAGGAATAAGAAAAAGTCAGAGATGGAAGGCACATGATGTGGAGCATTGCACAGGAGCCGTTGCCGGAGTCAGAGTTGAAATCTGGTTAGAAACATATAATAAACTAAGTAAGATGTCTTCCACTATGTTTACGAACCCATAGAACTTGATTTCTTATTTCGTCTGAAACTCCTTAGACATCCTTGAGGGTTCTGAAACCCATAAAATCAAGTTCTATGAGCTCGTTAACAGTATAAGATGTCGGTCTTTTACACATTTATTCAGATTTTAACTCTGGCTCCGGCACCGAATGCGGTTTCGTGACCCGCATCATGAGCCGTTCTATTCCAAGCCTCTGAATCCTTCCCTGAAGTATGTCTGCTATTTATTTTCCACCTAACTACTACCATATCCAAGTTTAAGGACTCAGCTCCCATTTGGATGGTCGTAGCAGCATGAGAAACCTAAGCTCGCTAAGGTGTCACAACCAGCTACATGTGGTCAAATTTGAAAATTATACGATAATTAATTCCCCAAGTAGGAAGGAGTCGTGTATATATATATATATATATGTAATAATAATAATAATACTATATAATATATATGTATATATGTATATATATATATATAATAATAATATATATATAATAATATAATATGGATAATAATAATATATAATATAATAATAATAATATAAAATAACAATAAAAAATACTAATAATATGTATATATATATAATATATATAATAATCTTAATAATATGTATATATATATATATATATATATATATATATATATATATATAATAAAAATACTCTCTTTATATATATGTAAATAATAATAATAATAATAATAAATAATAATAATAATAATAATATTAATAATAATGAATAATAATAATAATCAAAGCGAAAAAATGAAAGATGAAAGATAAATCAAAGGAAAAAGGTTGGGAAGACTGATAATAAAAATTCTCTTTCGCGAGTAGATTCAAGAAGTAAAGCATCTCTGTGTGGACTTTCCCGCTTTGTTGTAGAGGTAAATGCATGCCTATAATCCCGAGAACGGTAGATCAAATCACTTCGGAACATATTGTCCATATATTATTTAAAGCTAAAGCAAATTTAAATTAAATGCAAATAAATAAATTAAAATATTTAAACCATAACTACAGTAATATATATATACTATATATAATATATATATAGTATATATATATATATATATATATATATATATATATATATATATTCTTTCTTCTTATATATATATATATATATATCGTATATATATATATATGTAATAACCCTTTGATAATTACCACAATATAATATATAATATATATATATGTATATATAATATAATAATAACATATATATATATATATAATAATAATAATATAATATATATACTATATATATAATATAATATATACTATAGTGTGTGTGTGTGATATTAGTATGTGCGTGTGAGCGCTCACCAAACAAAACAATCAAAATCAAAATTAATGACGTCTAAAAAATACTGCTCTCTGATTGGTAACCCTACCTTTTCTGTTGTCTACTCACACTAACCTACGCACTAGAAACACCCAAAAATATGGCTAATAATATTAATCATTATCATTAGTACTATTATTTCTTTTAATAATAAAAACAAATATTAATAATAATATAACTAATAATATTATCATTATCATTAGTTTCTATTATTTCCTTTGTTTTATTATTATTAATTTCTGTTTTTGCTACGCAATAATAATAATAATAATAATAATAATAATAATAATAATAATAATAATAATAATAATAATAATAATAATAATAATAATAATAATAATAATAATAATAATAATAATAATAATAATAATGATAATAATAATAATAATAATAATAATAATAAATCATTATAACAGTGGTAAAGAGTTATTTATTTATATGAAGCAGTTATATATGCAATTATCGTGACAAAACCTTTAACGTTAATGGTTAATAACTGGTAAAAAAAAAGAATAAAGAATAAACAGAAAAAGTCGGGAAGGGGAAGTCGCCCACTTAAGTTGAGGAAACTTTTTTGCTATTTTCGTGTGTCCGACATTTTAGAAATTCATTGAATTTTTTTAAAATAGAAGGAAAGGTGCTAATTGCAGAAACAGTATAATAATAATAATAATAATAATAATAATAATAATAATAATAATAATAATAATAATAATAATAATAATAATAATAATAATAATAATAATAATAATAATAATTTTAAAAAATCCGAAGTTCATTCTTATAACATTTATGTACTCATTTAATTTGACATACGGTATATAATAGAAGTAGTAACAACAACAGAAACTAATAATAATAATCATAAATATAATAACAATAATAATTTTTGAAAAAATATCAGAAAAGTTTCCAAACTTTTTCTTCAATTTGCAACTGTTTTTTTTAAAAATAAAAAATAAAAAAAGGGGGGAAAAACTATAAAAAAGAAATAATAAAAAAGTTATAATAAAAACTCAAATTTTACTTTCCCCATCCATAACTCTTTTCCCTCCTACAGGAAAATTCTCCCTCCTACAGGAAAGAAGTCTTTTTAAAGCTCTTTAATTACCCTTGTACCTGACTAAAATCTTTTTTGAAAAACGTTTAAAAAAAACTCCCAAAGACTTTTTAAGAGGGGATAGGAAGGGAGATTTTCTTCGGGCATTTATTATTTTTCTTTTTTAGCGTCTCATTTATGGATATAAACTTTTTCTTAATTAAAACTTTTTTAGATATTGTTTTCTGTGTTGTCTCTCATTAAGTACTATAATAATAATAATAATAATAATAATAATAATAATAATAATAATAATAATAATAATAATAATAATAATAATAATAATAATAATAATAATAATAATTAGGGAAACCATTATTACTATTATTATTAGTGTTATTATTTATTATTAATAATAGTAGTAGTATTAATAGTAGTACCAGTAGTTGTAATAGTGTAAGCAGTATGGTAAGTATTGGTTAAAATATTTATAATAATCCTCTCAATAATTATTACTGTGGTTGCATTGGTAGAGATAGTAATAGTAAAAACTATATGAATAGAATGTAAAGCAACTCATAATAGTAACAGTAAAATGGTGTAATAAGCAAAAAAAAAAAATAAAAAAACAAATAAAAAAAACAAACAAACAAATGAAGACGATGAAAACAAAGAGGAAAAAGAAAAACGAAAGAAAGCGCGAAACGTAATTTCAATTGATTTGCATATAAATATAGACACGGCCTTGCAATTGTTGAATCTTCTTTAAATTCATTCATTTAGCACGTGACTATATATATATATATATATATATATATATATATATATATATATATATATATATATATATAACTTATATTATATATATATATAGATATATAACTGCTCTTTATATATATATATATATATATATATATATATATAACTATATATCTGCATATACTCTTTGTAACCAATATATATATATATATATATATATATGGCATAGATTTACTTTGTATGTATAATATGTAATAATAACAACAATATATATATATATATATATATATATATATATATAATATAACTATTATATATATATATATATATATATATATATATATATATATAATATATATATAACTCTTCTTCTTTATATATATATCAATAACCAACCAATAAATTAACAATGCCTGTAATAATAATAATAATAACCAGTAATAGTATGTATATAATAATAACCATAATAATATATCAAGTTTTCAATGCTTTCTTTGCTGCTCAACTTTACCAACTATGCTCAATAATAATAATAATATATATATGTATATATATATATATATTATAATAGGAAAATATCGAACTTTTTCATGGGATAGGGATTTCGAACTCTTGTTAAATTTTACATTTTAAAACATTGTAAGCCTTATTCTTTTCTTTGTTACATACTTCTTTAACGCATTTATACCACAAATGTTCGATAAGTATTATATTTAGAATTGTGGTAGCGTCTCTAATCGTCCGAACATTTTTCCTGAACCACAGGTTTTATTTCACTGTATGGCAAGTCGCGATCTCTTGTTGATAATAATAACTTGGTTTATTCCTGTTTTAAATGTGAATGAATCTAATACTTCATTTAAAATGTTTACATAATCGGTTTTCTATTGGTACGATCTTCGCAATTCTACAACTTTCCTACCTGCAGACCTCTTGATCAACCTCTCCAATATTTCTTTGATTCTTTAGGATTAAAAGATTTTCTGGTGTTGTTGGTCCATATTTGTTTGAAACTTATTTACTAGAATTATAGTAGAAAATATATGGAATTATACACGAGTAACGGACATTATTTTTTCAATACATCGATGCTATATTTACTCTATTTTGCACAATCATGCATATCTGTATGAATAAACGTCGCCCGATTTTTGATGCAATAATAATATATATAAGTAGTAGGGAGGGGATTTTCGTGTTGGTCATTTTGACCACAGCGTCCAGGAACCTACCTGAGGCTTTTTTGAGCCCCATTTTTTACCTGCCTTGACCTTTTGGGCCTTTACCTTTTGGGCCTTGACCTTTTTTGGCCTTGTCCTTTTGGGCCTTGACCTTTTTGGGCCTTTACCTTTTTCGACCAACCCTTTGATCTTCCATGGGTCATTTTGGCCCACACAGTATTTTCAGCAGCCCCTATTTTAGAACCCTAATTTTTTGGCTGCCCTAATTTTTAGCACCCTTTCGAAGAAAGGGTGCTAACGGTGCGTCAGCAACCGTTGTACATACCCCTAATTTTTCGGCCATGGGTCATTTTGCCCACGGTAATTTCATGGATTTTGCCCACGATAATTTTTGATGTGTCTTTAGGGGCATAGCCCTTTTTAATAATGTCTCGATCCTCGGCACCCGCAGGTGCGTTCCCGCCCGTCGAGTCCCCGCCCGTCGCGAGCGCCTGCAGGCGCATTTTCCGCGTTTTCCCGCCCGTCCGCCGCGTTTTCCAGCCCGTCAGGCCACCTGAACCGTTGGTTCACATCCGTTAACAAAATAAAAGGTATCTTCATAGCCCGAACGTGGCCTCCACCCCGCCTTCACCGATCCTGCATCTACACCTAGCCTTCACCGAACCTGCATCTACACCTAGCCTCCACCCAGCTTACACTTACACCTACATCTATATATATACAATACGCTTTTCTGCATTTATGTACAAATGGAATTCGGGTTTTAAAATGTTTAAAAACTAAAAGATTTAATCACAAGGTGGCCAGCCTGGTGACTAAACTTTTAGTCTTTTATTTGCCCTAGCACTAGGGCTTCCACCTCACCGTTGGCAAAAATGGTATTCTAAAAAATTAGGTTAAGAGAAAAAACCTCTTACCTATAATAGAAACTTCAAGTTTTTTTTTTCAAAAACTTCATGCTTCTGTTAAATACCATGAATATTCACTCTTAGTTAAACTGACATGTAGTTGTAATATTTAACTTCTATAATTTATACAAAAATAATTTAATTCTACCTTTATTCAAATAAAATAAAAAATATTTATTTAATATCTATCCAGAATATGATAAATATTATATTTGTATGGGATAACTATTACAATTTATTTGTTCCGTTACTGCATATATATATAATAATAATAATAATAATAATAATAATAATAATAATAATAATAATAATAATAATAATAATAATAATAATAATAATAATAATAATAATAATAATAATAATAATAATAATAATAATAATAATAATAATAATAATAATAATCTCGAAACTTCCTTAATGGATCTAGACTGTCCCAATCAACCCACTAACCAAACATGCTCATGTAAAATCATACAATTTGACTTAGTCGTTATTATATATATATATATATATATATATATATATATATATATATAACATATATATATAGCCATATATGTATGCTTTCTTGCTAATAGCTATGTATATATATATGTAACTATGTGAGGAGGAGCTTGCCACAGTGGCCGATTAAAATGGAATCCAGTGGTCAGTATATATATATATATATATATATATATATATATATATATATATAATATATATATATACTTATATACTCTTCATATATATATATAACAATATATATATATATATATATATATGCATATATATATGCTTATGAGTTTCATGGTTCCTTATATAATCTTGAGTTTCATGGTTTGTTATAAGTTTCATACACACTATGACACTTATAACACCACACAGACACACACACACACACACACACACACACACACACACACACACACACACACACACACACACACACACACTTATACATACACTACTATGACACACTCACCCATAGATACTTACACATTTACACTTATTCACACGTACAAACACACGACCAACGCACTTTGGTCTTCCATGCACGATCAATTTTGGTCCAACGTAATTTTAGGCCACCCCTAATTTTCGGCAACCTAATTTTTAGCCCAACCTTTTGTTTTCTACGGTACAATTTTGAGAACAAATTTTCGGTCAACCCTTGTGTATTCTACGGCCCAATTTGCCTGCACACACACACACAGATTTGCTAATCACACAGATTTACCCACACCTACAGATTACCACACACACAGATTTACCACACACAGAGATTTACTTACACTTACACTTATACATACATTCACTATGTCACCTACACACACTACGCTATGTCGCCTTATACATTCTACTTGACAGTTATACACACTATATGACACTTATAAGCAACACTTACACTCGCAGGGCGCTTACACTGGCCTATACGCCCTCCCCACCCCCCACCCCGCGATACACTTACACTTACACTCACACACTCGATATTTTGATGCCTCAACATTAATGCCTCAGAGCATTGATGTCTCAGCATAATGCCTCAGCATTAATGCCCCAACTTTGATGCTCCATCATAATGCCCCAGCATTGATGCCTCAACTTTGAAGGTTCATCTTTGATGACGTCATCTTTGATGCCATCATCTTTGATACCATCTATATTGATGATTCATCTTTGATGAAATCATCTTTGATACATTTTCTAAACTTTTCTACCCTACATCATAGAACAGGATTATTATTGCCTTCCCCTAGTTCATAAAGCGCTGCGGGCTTAGCATGGGCTACACAAGGCAGCCGACCCCGCACCCGCTGGTACGTCCCGCCGCGTTCCCGCCCGCCGCGGGCGCCCGCAGGCGCAATATTTCCGCGTTCCCGCCCGCCGCGAGCGCCCGCAGGCGCCATATCCCCGCGTGAACAAAAATATGATATCAATGTAAACTATTCAAAGAATTTCAAATATACTATGAGTCATTCATTTTTACTACAATTGTACGAAATTTTATTAAAAACATATACTTTACATACCTTAAAGCAGTAAATCAGTAAATCAATAGAGGTGTTACCTAAGGGATTAGTATGCTTTTGTTTTACTGTTTTTACTGCCCCTTCTTTACTGCTTTAACTATCTGCTTTTACTGCTTTGCTTTAACTCTGCTTTACTGCTTTAACTATCTGCTTTACTGCTTTAACTATCTGCTTTACTGCTTTAACTTTCTGCTTTACTGCTTTAACTATCTGCTTTACTGCTTTAACTATCTGCTTTACATACCTTAAAGCAGTAAATCAGTAAATCAATAGAGGTGTTACCTAAGGGATTAGTATGCTTTTGTTTTACTGCTTTACTGCTTTAACTCTCTGTTTTACTGCTTTAACTATCTGCTTTACTGCTTTAACTTTCTGCTTTACTGCTTTAACTTTCTGCTTTACTGCTTTAACTTTCTGCTTTACTGTTTTAACTTTCTGCTTTACTGTTTTAACTCATATATTTATTAACATTATGTTTTCTTTTATTTTGTTTTAATACTTTTTATTTTTATTCTTTTTATTCTTTTTTTTTTATTTTTATTATTTTACTTTTATTATTATTTTATTTTGTTTTAATAATTTTTATTTTTATTCTTTTTATTTTATTTTTATTATTTTACTTTTATTATTATTTTATTTTTATTATTTTTATTATTATACTTAGTGTTATTTACTTCATGCCTATTGTTATTATTATTTAGAACACACATACACACCCACACACACACACACACACACACACACACACACACTTATACACACACACACACACACACACACACACACTGATTTACTTACACAGATTTACTTACACTCACACAGATTTACTTACACTCACACAGATTTACTTACACACACACACACACACACACACACACACACACACACACGCACACTCACTTACACATATAACGTATAATTTATTAAAACATTTTATGTTTTAATTAAACACGTACATTTATATTACTCATTCAAATATAACTAAAATTATTTCAAAGTTTCTTAAAACTTCTATAATAAATCAATCATTATCTTTGAACAAAGAATTTATTATTAACTGTTAATACTTTTTGTTTATAAATTTTATAACTAACAAGTTTTAAAATAACTTTTAGTAAAATTTTATGAAATTTTATTAAAAACATATATTTTACGTACCTTAAAGCAATAAATCAGAAAATCAGTAAGGTCAGACCCTAGCACCCCTCTACACCAAGCTATGCCACGTTTTGTTCTATTGACTTACTGCTTTACATCATCTTTAGCCATGTAATAAGTATAAAAATAACAAAATAAGTTCTTCTCTACTAACATAACATGTATTTTATTAAAATCATTCTAAGTTTTATTTAAAAATAACAATTATTCACTTACATTTATATTATTCGCTCGATGTTAACTAAAAATATTTCAAAGTTTTTTAAATAATTTGGATTTTCTTTATTATTATCTATGTACATTGACAATCCAACACGAGAAAACACAACAACCTGCACTCGTTACACGAAACTGACCTCTCTCTGTAAAATGGGTTGAAATAACTACTTTAACCCCTAAATTTAGGATAATCCCTTTTGTACCCGGGAACTGGCGATTTAGACCTAATTCAGGTCAAAATATATTTCAAAACTGACCTTTTTCTGTAAAATGTGGTGCAATAACTACGTTAGGCCTAAATTTAGTCTTAAATTTAGGATAAGCCTTTTTGTATCACAGGCGGATTTAAGCCTAATACCAGGTCAAAAGGTAATTCCAGTATAGACAAGAATCGAGAATCAATGTTATTATTTTATAAATATATTTCAAACTGAAACATGCTGGATCGGAAAGATCCTTTAATCAGGTAAGGAAATGTTTACGCTTTCTTGTGAGTGGCCGGAGTAATCCTTATCTCTATACGACCTCGTATGTGATTGGTCGAGGTATTTTATCAACTTTTTGGTTTTTACGTATGTAAAAACATGTTTTTTCATATCCTGAACCTTATCTGTGATTGGATGAAAATTATATTGGAGGATGCGTGTTTTAGATCCAAACTCATTTTAAAATCATACTCGTTTTAGCTGTTAAGCGGTGCACAAGTTCTCTGATTTGTAATAAAAGTGTTCTATTTTCACTAAGTGTATATCATGAACCACCTTAACATGTATACCTCAATACAAGACATTATCCAGTGGGAAATCAAGATCCCAGGAAGTAGGGTTTCATTCTTATATAAAAGAAAACCCGATGGATTTGAATTTTTCAAATGTGCTACCCAATCACCCTGTTATAATACCAAGCGTATTTTCGTGAGTCCCGATGAATTACTTTGTATATGTAATCACACTGAAGAGTGGCTTAAAACAGAATACTTTAAATCAAGCTCAGCTTTAAACTGGACCAGAAACAGTTATTAACCTGTGCGAAGAAACCAGCGACGATAAGCAACTTACTCTATCATTTTATAAACATCAAAACATAATCAGTTTAGAAGTTAGATTATGGGAGAGAAATAATGAAACAGGAGTATTTGAACCTACATCATTTTGATTCTACATTTCAGGCCTAGCGCAGATGAAATATATGTTAGAGGTACGTAAGCGTATGTTAATACAGCTGAAGAAGACATATGTGTTATCTAATTACGTAACCGTAATTCATTACATGTTATACCAAGAATACTACGCATTTAAGAAAAACCTGATCGATAATTCTCGACCAATAGGTTCTATAGACGTACAGAAATTCATTTATCTACTTAGAAAACAATGGCAAGAAAGTATTTATACAGGTGACCCAGAATGTAAATATACTATGATATCTGAGCGAGAACTTTCATATGTGTTAACTGAAGGTATTATTGAGATGAAACTATATCATCGATAATGATATAAATGATTGGCATATTTGCAAAGATTTAGAAAATTTTAATATAAAATAATCATAAACATTATGTGTAAAATGTATGTGGAAGTGTTATATATAATAATATTCCTGTATTATATTTAATGTGAACCTTATATAAAATCATTGTATATATTTAATTTTAGCCTTATATATATATATATATATATATATATATATATATATATATATATATATATATATATATATATATATAATATATATATAAATATAATATATATATATATATATATATATAACCAATAACTGTATATATATATATATATATATATATATATATATATATATATATAAATTACTGTAAGATAATGATTATTAAATTTCTAATTATATAGTAAAGTTTTTATTATCCTTATTTTTACTTTCTTAAATAAATATTTACATGTACGTAAAAACATGTTTTTACATACGTAAAACCAAAAAAGCGATAAAATAATTCTCGACCAATCACATACGAGGTCATATAGAGATAAGGATTACTCCGGCCACTCACAAGAAAGGTAAACATTTCCTTCTTACCTGATTAAAGGATCTTTCCGATCCAGCATGTTTCAGTTTGAAATATATTTATAAAATAATAATAACATTGATTCTCGATTCTTGTCTATACTGGAATTACCTTTTGACCTGGTATTAGGCTTAAATCAGCCTGGGATACAAAAAGGCTTATCCTAAATTTAGGCCTAAATTTAGGCCTAACGTAGTTATTGCACCACATTTTACAGAAAAAGGTCAGTTTGAAATATATTTTGACCTGGAATTAGGTCTAAATCGCCCCGGGAAAAAAAGGAGTGATCTAAATTTAGGGCTAAAGTAGTTATTTCAACCCATTTTACAGAGAGAGGTCAGTTTCGTATCTGTAACGAGTGCAGGTTGTTGTGTTTTCTCGTGTTGGATTGTCAATGTACATAGATAATAATAAAGAAAATCCAAATTATTTAAAAAACTTTGAAATATTTTTAGTTAACATCGAGCGAATAATATAAATGTAAGTGAATAATTGTTATTTTTAAATAAAAACAGAATGATTTTAATAAAATACATGTTATGTTAGCAGAGAAGAACTTATTTTGTTATTTTTATACTTATTATATGGCTGATGTAAAGGAGTAAGTCAATAGAACAAAAAGTGGCATCGCTTGGTGTAGAGGGGTGCTAGGTTTGACCTTACTGATTTTCTGATTTATTGCTGGGTACGTAAAATGCCTGTGTTTTAATAAAATTTCACTTAAAATTTTACTAAAGTTATTTTTAAAACTTGTTAGTTATAAAATTTATAAACAAAGTATTAACAGTTAATAATAAATTCTTTGTTCAAAGATAATGATTGATTTATTATAGAAGTTTTAAGAAACTTTGAAATAATTTTAGTTATATTTGAATGAGTAATATAAATGTACGTGTTTAATTAAAACATAAAATGTTTTAATAAATTATACGTTATATGTGTAAGAGAGTGTGCGTGTGTGTGTGTGTGTGTGAAGCCATGTGTGTGTGTGTAAGTATAAATCTGTGTGAGGTGTAAGGCAAATCTGTGTGGTCATAAAATCAAGCCTCTGTGTAGAAGTAAATCAAGATGACCAAAGTGATATTACGCAGTGAGCCGAGTGGGTGTGGTGTGTGTGTGTGTGTGTGTGTGTGTGTGTGTGTGTGTGTGTGCGTGTGTGTATGTGTGTTCTAAATAATAATAACAATAGGCATGAAGTAAATAACACTAAGTATAATAATAAAAATACTATTAAATAAAATAATAATAAAAGAAGTAAAATAATACAAATAAAATAAAAGAAAAAGAATTAAAAACAAAAATTATTAAAACAAACCATGATAATAATAAAGAAGTAAAATAATAAAATAAATAAAAGAATAAAAAGAATAAAAATAAAGTATTAAAACAAAATAAAAAAGAAAACATAATGTTAATAAATATATAACAAGTTAAAACAGTAAGCAGAAAGTTAAAACAGTGAAGCAGAAAGTTAAAAACAGTAAAGTTAAAAACGATCAGCGAATAGTTAAAAACATTAGAAAGCAGAAAGTTAAAAAACGATGAAACAATTATTAAAGCATACTACTCCCTTAGGTAACACCTCTATTGATTTACTGATTTACTGCTTTAAAAGCAGTAAACTGGAGAAAGTTAAAACAGTAAAGCAGATAGTTAAAGCATTAAAACAGATGAGTTAAAAGAAACATTAAACCGAGATAGTTAAAGCGACCAAGCAGATAGTTAAAAGCATTAAAAACGAAATTTAAGCATTAAAATGATAGTTAAGCAATTAAAGCAGAAGGTTAAAAACATTAAAAACAAATAAAGGCAAACATACTAATCTCCAGCAAGTTAACACCTCTATTGATTTGCAGATTTACTGCTAAAAGATAATAAGTATGAACTTATGCATTTCGTACAATTCTTAGTAAAGATGAATGACTCACCGTATATTTGAAATTCTTTGAGTGGTTTTGGTGATATCATGTTTTTGTTCCGCGCTGATCAGCAGCTTTACGAGGCGCTCGCAGCGAGCGGGCACCAGGAAATCTATTGCCTGCGAGGGCCCGCGGCGAAGGGCAGGGTGCGGCGGGACGTACCAGCAGATTTGCAGGGGGGTGAAGCTGCACCTTTGCAGATTGAAGAACCATGTGAGCCCTGGTGGTTAGCTTATGAACTAGGGAAGGCACATTAATATTAACTCTGTTCTATGATATGAGAAATTTAGAAAAGGTTTGAAAACCTATGGTAAGTGTAACTGCTTACAAGATGAATCATCAATATAGATAGTCAAAGATGATGGCATCAAAGATGACGTCATCAAAGATGAACCTTCAAAGTTGAGGCATCAATGCTGGGGCATTTATGATGGAGCATCAAAGTTGGGGCATTAATGCTGAGGCATTTATGCTGAACATCAATGCTGAGGCATTAATGTTGAGGCATCAAGTAAATCAGTGTGTGAGTGTAAGTGTAAGTGTATCTGTGTGGGTGGGTGTGAGTGTAAGTGTATAGGGGCTAGTGTAAGTGCCTATGGCGAGTGTAAGTGTTTATAAGTGTCATAGTGTGTATCTTGTCATAGTGGGGAGAAGCATCATGTACTCCAGCGTGTTGCTTAATTGTATGTGTGTATAAGAGGTGACATAGTGAATATGTATAAGTGTAAGTGTAAATGTAAGTGTGTGTGTGTGTAAGTAAATCTGCGTGTGTAAATAAATCTGTGTGTGTAAAGTAAATCTGGTGTAAGTAAATCTGTGTGCATGTGTGTATTGTGTAAAAACAAGTAGACTTGTAAGTACACAGGTTGGAAGCCGAAAAATTTGGGTTCTCAAATTTTAGCGTAGAAAACAAAAGGTTGGGCTAAAAATTAGGGTTGAAAAAGGAGTGGTCAGAGGCGTTGGACTTAAAATTGATTATGGAGAGACCAAAGGGTTGGTCGTGTGTTTGTACGATGTGAATAGATGTAAATGTAAGTGCACAGGCACTCCATGGGTGAGTGTAAAGTGCCATAGTGAATATGTGTGTATAAGTGTGTGTATGTGTGTGTGTCTGTGGTATTGATAAATGTGTGTGTGTGTGTGTGTGTGTGTATGTGTATGTGTGTTGTGTAGAGTGCTTATAAGGGTGTCA
>JABUQX010045464.1:0-7500 GCA_015478945.1 Trachelipus rathkii | reverse complement strand
ATACTGTACCGCACCACATCGCATAAGAACGATGAAATTGTGTAAAAGGCTGTACCGCACAGCACAACACCATTATTTCGACCAACTATAGTTTCATTTATCTTAATTACATTGTCCAGTGAAACTCCTGTAACTGAAAAGTGTGACTCAACTTTTAAAACCATCGGTTTGCGTGGTGAAGGTCATGAGTTCGATTCCTTGAGTGGATGGGGACTAGCCCAAATGTCGACAGGTCAAATGGTCGACCGCATCAAAAAAAAAAAAAATTCCCGTACAGCCCTTCGCAGGAGTTAGGTTAGGTTAGGTTAAGTTAGTTTTTGTTGAATTTTACAGAATCTCTAAATAACCAGATTTTATTTTTACAAATGTCGACCCTTTGGATATAGATATCCGTGTGGATCCCAGGAAGCCTCTTCCTAGAGAGCTCCTCTTTAAAAAGGGCAATGCTATAAGGCATAACTTTTATATATATATTATATTATATATAATATATATATATATATGATAATATATATTATATATACTATATCATATATATATATATATATATTATCTATTATCATTATATATATATATTTATATATATATATATAAAACAATATTATCACCTCCCTTTGTCTTAGATATTTAGGTATATCAACAAATTTAAATAATGTATATTAGGAGGAAGTAAACCGTAACAGGTAGTTTTTTATTCTTGGCAGATAAACCTTTTGTTATTTTTAAGAACACCACACACACACACAACCTTACACACACCACACATAACTCGAAATATATTAGTTATATATATATTATATATATATATATATATTATATATATATAATATATATATTATATAATATATATATATTATATTATATTATATATATATATTATATATCATATAATATATTGTTTTCTCTTTTTTATCAATATTTAATTAAATGTATTAAATTCCTTTTAAAGTTACCTATGATTACTATATTAATTGAATTTATATTGTTAAAAAAAATCTTAAATTTCAACCCAGTCTAAAGATTGGAATATGGCTCTATTTACAATTTATTTGAAGGTTCAAGAAGAAAATATTTTAGATTTTTACAAAGAAAAATAAATGGGACTTTTTCCTCATAGGCGGCTATTGTGGGGGGGGGAAACGTTCTTTTTCCAAAATTTTTATATCCCCCTCCTTAGTGTCCGGCCCCCCTTTGTCTGTTACTCTTAATCGGAAATTTTTTGTATGTTTGTGCGGCAGGGGGAGACGGGGTTAAAAACAGGGAAAAGAGACTAGCTGAAGATATTATATTCAAATTTGCTGCTTATATATATATATTATATTATATTAATTATATATATATATATTATATATATATTTTATATATATATTATATATATATATATATCTATATATATAATTTATATATATTTATATATATAATATCATATATATATTATATATATATATATATATATATATTTAATTATATATTAGATCATAGTTATATATACTGATTATATATATATTATATATATAATTATATATATATATTATATTATAACTATATCATCTATATATATATATAATTACTATATATATATTATGTTTAATCTTACATAGAGTGACGCTTGGTTTAATTAAACTTTTGATGTGCGAGATTAGTCGTTTTCTTATAGTTTAGAAGAATAGTTCGGACGGTTACCCAGCCTATTGGACAAAAAAAGTTTTAAGCAGTAGTTATTGATTATTCAACTTTGCCTTCAAAGGATGTTAGAATTGTGAATATATGATAGATTCACTCTGCTTGCTTTTTTAATGGACTAACAAGATTTTTGTGAGGCCTCAAAAGTTTTCTATTGTGATACAGAATGTACTATATATAATAAGTTTATTTGAATATTCCGTTGTCTTAGACGCATTGTCGGAAAAAGATTTCCAATTTGTCCTGAGATATCCATTGAAGAAGCTTTGAGGAAATTTCCTTTCATATAATATATATATATATATTATATATTAATATATTTATATATATTATATATATATAATTATATATTCATATATATATAATATATATATATATTTGTTCTCACATGGCTTAAAATTTGAAAAAGCTGGCCTTAAGGAAATGATTATTTCTATGTTATACTTTCATTAAACAATTTACGGCTTTCATGGATAATTATTTTTTTTATACGGGGTTCGAGCCGACGGGGACAGAGAAGAGAGGACGAAGTATTCGTTGTTAAAAAAAAGGGAATAGCAATTTATTGTACAATATATGCCTCCATTCAAGATAGACTGAGACATTCGATTTTTTCCCAAGCTTGCAAAATCTGTAAATTTCTCCTTGGACATCTCTCCTTTTTAAAACTTAAAAAAAATGTATGTTAACATTTTATGTAATTACCATGTTAATTATTTTCTTTTGCATTTAAATATTCAGATAGCTAATATTTGAGGTTGAATGTGTCACCTCTATGGGTACAATGGACCTACTATATATATATATAATATCTACTATTATATATATATATATATATATATATATTATATAATTTTATATATATATATATATATATATACCTATATATATATATTATATTACTATTAATTATTTAATTAATTTTTATTAATTAATTACATAAATAGGTCCTTTTCATAATTAAATTAGCTCATATTTATGTGTTTGTTTACCTGGGCTTTTCGGATGATTCTCTCATCTCTCATCTCTCTCTCTCTCTATTATATAATATTAATACATTAAATAGCTAAATATACTTATATATATATACTAATATTATATATATATAATATTACTACTATTATATATATATATAATATATAATTATATTAATATATACTATAATATATATATCACCCGTCTTGGTCCCCACAATGTCAGTCAAAAATATTCCCAAAACTAGCAGCCATACAAAAAAAAGAAAGATCTCAGAATGAAAAACAGGTTGCTCCCCTCCAACATTCATCACACTATACAAGGTCGAACAAAAAATTCTCCCCCATTAGAAGCCCGTTGGCAACCTTTATATTAGGCTGTCAATTTTACAGCAATCTCTCTCAACGTCATCCCCTGCTCCAACAATTAACAACCAACCTCCTAGCACAAGAAAAAATAAATCACTCAGCATAATAATACTCTAACATATGCAACGCGCTTAACCCCCAGCCTGCAACCAGACACTCGCATCATCAAACACAGCGGTTCCTAAACAATGACCCGCGGGCCAAGACATGCCCGTGAGTTCAGCCAATCCGGCCCGCAGTAGAATTCACTGGTCTTAACTTTAATAATTTATAATAATTAAACACTCCAATAAAACATTGCATACTTTACTTATACAACTATTAGTCACAAAAGAGCAAAGTGTCGCACCTTGTAAATTTCGCTTTCAGATCGCACTCAGTAGCTCGAATTCAAACTTTGGTCCTATGATGACCTACCTAGGTCTTAAGCCCCTTGGGACTTAGGGAAGAAGTCAATGTGACCCTTGGGCTAAAAAGTTTGGAGACCCCTGATCAAACACATCCACATTCAGTTAACCCAGAGAACGCTCTCCGCATACCCAAATAACCCCGTACTCCAAACACGTCCCACAGAACAGCGCTGGACAGATCAAACGAGTATTTGCAGTCCCCCATCTCCCCTCTGGGCACCTCCCCCCTTCGGAAATATAAAATTTAAATTCACAACGCTCCTCCCCCCCCCCGACTGTACCAAGATGTCATCCCTACAAATGATGCACAAAATATCTCTTGTAGACTGCTCGACTAAGACATTAGACGCAACTTCGATCACTGGCATTTATCAGATCTGGTATTGCCCGGCCCGCTGTCTGTGACACATATCTCGGGATCGGCTTACCAGTATATATATATATATATATATATATATTATATATATATATATATTATATATTATACTATATATATAATATATATAGATATAATATTATATATATATTATATATATATATCATATATAGTATATATATATATCCTTTTTATTGTACAGCATAAATTATTGAATTCTTTTTGTGTTGTACCAGTTTTTTATTTCATCTGTTATTATGATACTACTATTTAATTTCATTAGTGAATACAACAGGATAAAAAATTTTTAAATAAAAAAAAGTATATATTTTTAATAATCGTACTTTTTAACGAATCTTACGTTTGGCAGCGCCGAAACAGCGACGTTCTCGGGGTCATTATCCTGAGTGCAAAAAAATTCTGTATCCGAAAAAAAGACATGAAGAAACGGTGTTACGGCAAGTTGATTCATGTAGGTTAGGTCGAAATTTACTACATCGTCTGGTGAAACTTACCAAAGCCCTCACATGATAGTAAAAGGTACGTGGTTGTACAAGAAACAAATAACATAATTGGAATTTGTGGTAAAATTTAAGAAAAAACGTTATTTTAATTAAAATGTCTATAAATCAAAAAAACTATACTACGTTTATTAATTTAAGGTGTACAGATAACTTCGGCGTCAAATTTTATCGAATATAAAGTGAGCTCGGTGAGTCAGCCAGTTTTAAATGTAAGAATGTTGCTGGATGACTTGTCAAATGTAAAGGCTCCAAGTGTAAATTATATGAAAAACATGCTCTCGTTTGCGCATGGAAATAAGGGTAGAAAATGTTATTTTTTTTATAATTTTTTTTTATCAACTAGAGAGCAATCCCCGGGGTAAACAACGCAAAGATGGAGGTCGGGGTCGTCATCGCCACGTGGACGACGGTGGTTCGTCACCCCCTCTGTTCTCCGTCGGGCTGGAGCCCCCTAAAAAAAGTTTTTTTTATTTTTCTTTCATAAATTTTCAATACGGCTGATTCCCTATATGCTATTGGTTTTTCTTTTTACATATCCGTAGTTTTCGAGATATCATGCGAGGGCTATTGGTATCAGCTTTGGCTGTAATCGTGCTATCAATAGTAGAGTTAGGTGCTAAGTTCAGGTAATAACTATGTTTTGTCTATGTATACACAAATCGCATTTTGAAACAAACCTCAATATGGAACGTATTTTTACCAAAAACATTATTTTTTTTACCCTCCCTCTGAAGTTCTTTTACTCAGGTTAGCGTTTTTTTTATCATTTTGCACAAAATCAACGTTTTTGGCTTTACTTTTCAATTAATTTTTAACACAGTTTTCATTTTTTGTATCTTTCGCGTTCACATCCTTAATTAATTGCAGTATCTCAACTACTAATATATAAAAAAAAAGTTAAAAAATCTAATCTGTTTTTATACTATATATATAATATATATATATATATATATACATAGTATTCGATCATATTATAATATATATATATAATTTACTATAATATATAATATTATATACCTACAAACTTTAATCCAACCTAGACTTAATAGCCCCCAAGTTGCCCTAACCTAATAGATCTCTAGCCCCCAAGTTACGCCTAAACCTAATGGTATATCTAGGCCTAGGGACGGACGCCGAAAAAGAGCATTAGTTAACTAATGATACTCTATTTAAAGACTCGTTTTCAACTATATATCTATATATATTATATATATATTATATATATATATTATATGATATTATAATAAAAATATATTGTATATAATATATATATATTATATTATATATTATAATATATATATATATATTATATTCTATTATTTATAATACTTTATAATATATAATATATATGTATATATAATTTTTTATTATCTATCTATATATATATAATGATTTAACAAAAATTTAATAATTTGTTAAATAAAGAATTTTCTATTTTCGTTACGAATTTTTAAATATTATTACCTGACACCTCTGCTTTGATGTCTTAGTAGTGAGACACCATGATTGACATTTATGCTGCAAATCTTACTGATCTAACATTCAATTTAAATACTGTAAAAAATGCTTAGTATAAAGGGAATCGACATTATTAGATACGTGAACATATTCATATAAATTCATGCTTTAAATTGTGTAACAAATTAACTGCTACAACCACTAGTCTCGCTTCTGAAATTTTAAACTGTTTTCATTTTCAAAATGCGCGTGTTCACCTAAATTCCATAATTTAGGTTTCATGCATGCGGTTTTGACCGATATATATATATATAATATATATATATTATACTATATATATTATCTATAATATTATATATATACTATAATATATATATACTTAATATATACGAACTTATCGATTTATCGATTTTTGGACAATTTTATTTTTCACACAGATGAAAAGGTTCATTAAGCCTATACTATATATATATTATAATATATATATATTTATATATATATATATATATAATATATATTATATATTATATATATATATATATATCTTATATATTAGAGAGAGAGAGGAGAGAGAGGAGGCGTTGTTATTAAAATATATCGTGATTGTACGGCTTCATCCGTGGGGGCTTAAATACACGTCAACCAACATTTTTTCGATAACTAATACTATATATTTATATATATAATATATATATATATATATATTCTTATATAATATATATCATAATATATATATATATATATCTATATATATTACTATATATTATAGAATATATATATATAATTGTATATTTATATATAATATATTATATATATATATAATTATACTATATATATATATATTTATTATATTATTAATATTATAATTATATATAGTGATATATATAGATATAGATATATATATTATATTGAAGATGAAGATATAACATATGTAGGTAATCAATATATCCGAAATCGATACCCTATGTTGTAATATTACCCTAAAAATGTTTAAATTTTTTTCTCTCCATAGACTAATTTTGAAATTTTATTTTAAAGAGTAAAATTATGCCCCAAAAAATAATAAAACGTTGACAACTTTCGGATATTAATAACTCGGCTTTATCTTCCCCATACTTGTAGTTTTCCGTGATTGATTTTTGTAATTCTAATATAGAGTCCCGAAAAGAACCTTTAATTATTGCTGTCTAACATCAATTTTCTCGTGCCTAGCAAGCCAGAGACCAAAAGCTCGATTCTCTTCACTTATACGAGTGGTCAAAGAATTGATTCTCCTCTAGTGTTCTTGAGGTAGAAGTTAGTTTTTATTGTTGATAAAGATTACTATCAACTAGGGATGGCCGACGCATGGTGAGGTGCGGTGCGGTGCGTGGCGGTCTGCGGTGCCGCCGCCATAATCAGTGTACGGTGCGGTGCAGGGTGCGAATCGTGGTGCGCATATTGAAACCTGGAGGTGCGATGCGGTGCGTGGTGCGCTTACCCTGGTGCGGATCTGCAGTGCCAGGTACGCAAAATTCGGTGCTCCGCCACCCTTACTATCCAACGATTGAGAGGAATAGGTATCTTTAACGCGCTTGGTGCGTGATTACAACAAACATTTGAAAATACTTTCCTCCATCGAACACTGAAGGGATTTCAACTTGATTACGAGATAATTTAATATATCGAAATCTGTTGTAGAATGCTGTGTCTTCACATATATAAAT
>JABUQX010045463.1:20000-42500 GCA_015478945.1 Trachelipus rathkii | reverse complement strand
TCAGTCACTCGACGCACTCTTCTCGGACCAAAATACCAGCATATTATCTTCCCTACATAACACTCAATAGACTAAATCACCATACCCTTACCAGACCTATCCCTACCCTATATATTGTACTACTTACTTGCTCCCTCCAATCCTCGAACTATACCCTCCATAAACGCTTTTGTTTACACAAACTTCAAAATCAATCAATCACCTTTCTTCGCCTCAGTTCTTTTATCATTTCACCAGGTAATATTCATCCGATACCTGCAGATTTACCATTCTTCAACTTTCTTCATTCTACCCTTACCTGCCTCCTTGCGAACTGCGACCTCATCCCAAAATACCTATCCTTCTTGCACCATCAAACCCACACACTTTCACTATCACTCTTCATTACGTTAATATTATACAGATTCTCGAGTGTTCTTTTCACACTCCCCTTCACATCCATTTCATCACTTACAAAAACCCATCCCTATTCATTATTCTAAAGCAGGCTTCCCCTTATTCTCATCTTAACCTTTCGCGCTTCCTTCCGCAAGAAGAGCTTCCTATTCCCTTCTAATTCCACATTCATCCTCCTTCCAAAATGTTCATTTACCTCTTCTTTTCTCCTACGTATGCCCCTTTTAGTATTTCTTTTTCCTCCTTATATACTTCCAAACATCTTTCTTTTTAAACTTTCATCATTTAGCCTTCAGTACATTCAACCACGCTTTTTTTTTAATTTTAACCGCTTGCATTACCTCTTCATTCCACCACTCCATGTTAACATTCTACTTCCTACTTTAGCACATCACATACTTCCTTTGCACTACTAACAACTGATTCCTTCATTTGCTCCCAGATTTATTCAGTTTCAAACTTGTTCACATTCAACTGTTTTACTTGCGAGCGTTCTTACATACTTATCATTATTACCATTGTTCACTTTAAACTTCTTATTCTTAATTCTACCCACTTCCTTCCTTATCACCTTCCTCTCCATCCAAGGCCCACCATATATATATATATATATATATATATATATATATATATATACGTATATATATATATTATATATATATATATATATATTATATATATAATAATATATATATAGTATATATATAATATAGTATATAGCACTTTCCCTTTAAAAGGATGTTACATAAAATACAGATATCAGAAAATATCGCCTGAACATAATCGTCTAACCATGCACTTGTGAGTGTTAACTTAAAACTCAATAGAAGAAGAGAAAAAAGTTGCCACATGTTCCCATTTATTATTTATAGTTAATTTTTATATGTTAATTTGTTTAATTTTTTTTTATTTATTTTATTTAAGGGCTCGAGCGACGGGGGGCAGAGGGGGGGACGAAGTCCCCCCCGTCGTCCCCCGCTGAGCCGAGGGACCCTGATCTTTCCATCTTTGCAATTTAATCTTGGGTATTCCTTTAGTTTAAAAAAAAATTAAAAAAACTGTTCATTGGCAAACCATTGTCGCTCTATTATTGCCATTGAAATAATCGAAAAAATCGATTATATCGTTCGTTCAAAATATATCGGTTAACATCCTTTTAAAGGGAAAGTTCCTATTATATATATATATATATATATATATAATATATATATATATATTATTATAATATATATAATATATATATATATATATATAATATATATTATATAATATATATATTTATATATAAATATATATAAGTATATATATATATATAATAATTATATATATATATATATATATATTATATAAATATATATAAATATATATATATATATATATATTAATATATATAATATTATATATATATATATATAATATATATATCATATATATAATATATTATATATATATATATATATCGTTAATAAACTTGGAGAGTTTTACAATGCTTCAGATGATTTCGAAACTTTGAGGAAGGAAACTTCAATTATATGTTTGCTCTTTGCAGGAAAGAAAAAATTTTCCATGGAGTTTTTTCTTAAAAAAAAAAATTTGAAATTTCGATATGCTATAAAAACTGAATTTTCTCAAAGATCATTTTTTCTAAATATAAAAACTTGATGACTTGTAAGCAGAGCGCCCTCTCTATATATATATTATATATAATAATATATATATAAATATATATTATATATATATATATATATATAAATATATATTATATATATATATATATATATATAACCAAATACAATATCATTATGGCCTGTAATATGTGAAAGCTTGAAGGTCTTTGGGGCATTTTTAAATTTCCACTCTGGAATTAAAAAATATTATGATATTTAAAAGTGTAGCAAATTGAAGTATCCAATATCAGCTATAATTCTTTTCTTAATTTATTTTACATTGAAATTATTCAGTTATATTTCAAATTTATTAAAAATAATAATAATAAAAAAAATATTTCGAGATTGAATGGTCGTATTGAAAAAGTTTCTTTCCACTGACCAATTTCTTTTTTATCGCCGGAATTGAAAATTATTCGTCAAGATCTTTCTTTTGATTTTTGTGGGGGGAGGGGGTCAAAAATGAACGCTCCTTTAATATTAAATAGTGACGTTGTTAAATAATATTTCTCCTAATATTAATTCAATACTGAAAATTTTCATAAACTGTTTAAGAAATTCTTTACACCGAACGATGTATAAATATTTAATATATATATATTATATATATATATATATTATATTATATATATAAATTATATACACAGAAATTATATATATATATATATATATATATAATATATATTATATATATATATATATATAGATATATATATATATATATATCATATATATGAAAGCATTGCTTTTATTCTATTTAGAGATATATCACAAAAATAAAACGCATGGAGCAGCATCTGAGAATTAAAATGAATCATTTGCCAGAAGACCTTAAAAAATATTTCATTTCGTGAAGGAAAGTCCAATTAATTAGATTACTTGGTTCCAGGTAAGTGATGTCGTAAAAGATATTAAATATATAAATTTAACCTTAGAGATTAATTAAAGATTAATAAACTTCCAATGATATTAGATTAGCATTTAATTAACAGGAACCAGCAAGTTTCTATGATTAGTTTACATTTATTAAGCTTTTACTATAGGAGTAATCTATTATTCAAAAGAATTTTAAGAGAAATGCACAGATATTATTAAAACTTATAATTACTATTAATTAGCATTCTTTCCTTTCTAGTTAGCAAGAAGTAGTAAACAAGCAATAAATCTTTTTGAATACATGTACAAAATTCATTTTACCTGCGGTATATATATATTATATATATAGTATATATATAAATATATATATATAGTATATATATATATATATATATATATAATATATATATATATATAATATATATATATATATTGTATATATAATATAATATATATATATAATATATAATATATATATATATATATATATAAATATATGATATAATATTATATAAATAATATATATATTATATATAATATAAATATATATATATATATATAATAGATATAATATTATTTATAATATATATATTATATTATATATATATATTATATATATATATATATAATATATATTTATATATAATATTATATATATATATAATATATATATATTTATATAATATATATTATATATATATATATATATATATATATATATATATTATATATATATATATATATATTATATATTATATATAATATTAATATATATTATATATTATATATTTATATATATATAATATATAATATATATATATATATATATATATATATATATATATAGTATATATAATATATATATATATATATATGTATGAATATATTGTTTTCGTTGAGTCATGGTGAAGGTGGTAGACCACCTCCATTAAAGCACCCAAACACACATTATCCCAACACACTAACACCCTATTGAACAAGGTCGTAAAATGTATTACAACTCGTGTGAGATGAAGTCGCGCTCCGCTTTGTTTACAAGTGTAATAAATAAATAAATGAATATATCTTGTATAAATGGGTATGCAATAGATAAATAATTCACTGGCCAACAAAGATTTTGCGGCAAAACATTTGAAGGTCATTTTATAGGTAACTTGTTGCCCTGATTCCGAATATGACCTCCGTTTTCCTAGATTGGCTCTAGTTTTTGAGATACAGGGTGGTCACAAAATACATTAATACCAACAATTTATGTTAGGTTGTAACGTAATCACAAAAAAAAACACAAAAGATATATATCAAATTGTTAATGAGTAAGTACATAAAATGCTAATAGGTCAAAACATTCAATTCAGTACAATGAAATCACAATTAATGCATTACCGAAATCGCCGTCTATCTTAATTGTCTTCTGTATGAGAATGTGGACAATCACGTTGAAGGCTCCAACAATAGTCTGCCATCATGTGTGTATCCCAACTTCCTTGGAATCTTTCTTCCATCACCTTGATATCTTGATGGAACCTCTCCCCTTGTTCCTCACTATAACATCCTAGATTATCCGGAAACCGATCTAAGTGACTATGTAGAAAGTGAACTTTATGCTCATATTAGCATTCAAATTTTGAAGTCTGAAAGCATTTTCTGTACGAGTTTACATAGGTTGGAGAATTTATTAGTTGCCCAAAAAGTCCTGAACAACCAAGACAAAACTTTTTCAGGCAGATGCTTCAATATCAGTTATGGATTTATGAAATTGTCATCCTTGATGATTGGCGAATTTTAGGGCCGCTAAAGATTCCAGCTTTGAGTTTCTCCATACTCAACCCTTGGAAAAAATCTGCAAATATATTTGAAATATTCACCATCTTTGTCTAGGCCCTAAAAATTGCTTCATCAGTCCTAGTTTTTGATGTGGAGTGTGGGAAAATAATTTTTTCGCCTGTCAACCAAGTGGTCGTTAACGAATTTGATGCACCTACAATCTATTTTCCCTAGCAGTCATAACAACTTCTTCCCATGGTCTTCTTTAGCCCTACTATCCAAAGCATATGAAACAAGGGTACATTAGTAATATCAGGCTTTGCTGCCCAAGTAAGATGTTGACCATCTTCAAATCAATGCATATAGACCACTGGTGTTCATTATATCTAAAGTCTTCTGCCAAGATCATCTGTATCATTTTATATTCCTTCTTTCAGTTTTGTTCTGAGTGACCCTATTGAGAACGATTGCATAACTATTGCCATGTACAATAAGACACCACTTCAGTTCTCGTTAGAACTACTCCATAAACATCGCCAATCTTCTGGTCGGTATTTTAGGTAACCCCATTTGGAGTAGGAGTCCAGGAGATGTTCTACAGTATACTAGTCTTCTTCAATGAAATATTGGGAAGAAGTACTACCTTCTTGTCCGAAAAAAAAGTTTTTTAACATTCGGCTTGAGACAGTCTATTCACTTAGTCTAGATGCTAAAAGCTCAGAATATTGCTTGGAGAGACTTAACCTCTCGTACTAAATCTTTGATCTCTTCCTGGGAGAAATGTTGCTTTGTAGAAGTACTTTCTTCATATTCATACCACTATCTGCACGTGTGGACACCAAATCCTGGATATCTTCTTCATCAGACAATGCTTAGGTCTCGGAGTGTACGTGAACACTGGAATGGGACATCGTCGAGTGTGGTACAGGTCGCCTTGCTGATTCCAAATACGGATACTCAAATTTACGTTTCTGTAACGATTGATACCTTTCACATTAACCAAACAAAATAACAGTCACTGTGGTGATTCTTTGGCTCCCGCCATACCATAGGCACACAAAATTTTAAACCTTTTCTTCGTCCATTTTTCCACTGACGTAGATTTTCGACAAACGTTTTACAGACCATATGGGGAGCCCAAGACTTATCTTGGTCTCCGAGTTTCATTCCAAAGTATGCCATATATGCTTTCTTCACAAAGTTAGTAATATTTCTTCTTTGGTTCTCCTGGCAATATTCACTACAGATGTAGCAGAATACATTGGGGTTATTCAAACAGGCTCTTCGTGAAGTACTCATAGTGTTCTGAAAATAGATAAAAAAAATTAAAGTATATATAAATAAGCCCCCTTAAAAGAAATAAAAACCGATATTACTGTAAAAATGCTTTACAAAAGATTTTGTATAAAAGTAAACTGAACCACCCTGATCTCAAGAACTAGAGCCAATCTTGGAAAAACTAATGTCATTTCTGAAATCAGCGACACCACCGATGTTACTATAAATTCGATAAAATATCCTTGGCAGCAAAAAAAAAAATTTTTTTTTGTTGGCCAGTGTAATAAATGCTTGGTTATTAGCTCTCCCCAGTATTATAAAAATTATAAATCAAAAATGATTCCTAACACAGAACTCAAAGAATGATCGATCTTCTTTAGTGAATGATATTTGTAATAACATTCAGGAGAAATGACCCTCGAGATGTTGTATATAAAAACTATAAGTTCAATCTCCTTTTAACACTGTTATATATAACTATATATCTAAATTATAAATCTTTTGGAGTGTGGACGTGTTTGAAAGGCTTCCGGTTGAAAGGTTTACATAAGGCTTATTTGGGGTTATTGTTTTATGTTTATTGGTTCTTTGTTTAGTAAAGTGTGTGTGTTTTTTTCCAACATCTGTTTTGTTTTAATTGAGAGTTTTATTAAATTGTACCAAAGAGAAATTAATCATTTATTCGTTTTGGGCGAGGTTTAAGTTTAGAGTTTTAAAAGATTTTAATTTTTTTTCATTTTTTCTTTTGTAGGTTTTAACAAATTTTAGGAAGTGTAGTTAAAGTTTGTTTAGGTTTTAAGTTTAGTTTTCCAGTATATATTTTTTATTTAATACATTTTGTACTTAAATTCTTTTTAAGTTAGGATTTGTGTTTCATTTTTTTTTCTGTTTTAGTTGATAAGGTGTTAATTAAATCTTTAGTAAGTGTAGTAAAGTTGTTTAGGTTTAAGTTTGGTTTTATCAGTATATAGTAGTATATTTTTTTTTATTTAATTGATTTTAGTGCTTAATTTTTTAAGTTAAGATTTAGTTTGTTTAATTTTACTTCCCAATTTCTTCTTTTGTTCATTGTCTATTGTTTTTATCTTGTGTGTGCTAGAGTGTTTGTGTAGTGTTGTTAAAGATGCAGATTTGCATAGGCGCGGCCTTTCTAATAACTTTGACCATTCATCCGTAGGTTAAAATCTAACTTTGCCTGCTGTGGAATATCACCTATCTAACTCTAATCTTAACCTTTGCTCTTGTCTGAGACTCAGATGCTAAGAATTCACCCTCTAACTTGTTTAATAATATTTCTAACTATAACTTATTTCATAATTCTCCGTCTGAAGGGTGGAAGTGTGTTGCCTATGTAAACAATTAATACTCCTGTTTACACGGTCTCGTGAATCTCGAATCGCCTTAACTCGATGCTCTGTGGCTCCAAAAACTCCTCCCTCTCTTTCTCTACTACAACTAGTCTTGTTGTTTGCTACTGTTCTCCTAACAGAAAAGATTTTCACTCTTCTTGAATTATCTTACTACCTCTCACGAGACTGTTAATATCTTCACATCCAAATACTGAGAAGTCCTCTATTTAGGGGATTTCAATGTACACACAGCTGAATTGGTAGGGATCCTTCATCGATTGGTGGGAGCGAGGCCGAATCATCAGCATTCTCAACGGATTTCGGAGCAACCTAATTCAAAGAACCTACACCAACGTTCGGATCTCCCAAACAATTCTTGAACACACTTGACCTATGTTTCCCCACTAGTCCTTCTCTCTATAAATACAACACTTTCGCTCCTATTGGAAAATCTGACCACAACCTTATATATCTTAACTTTAATACTTTCTCTCCAACAGCTCCATCCTTGCCTACGCTTTTTTTCTATACTTTGATCGGGTGATTGGGGCCTGCGTCGCGTCTTACGCTAACTATTAAATTGTGAATGACTGCTTTGAACTCTGATAACGCTTCGCTTTACCATTAGGTGGAGGTAATCGTTGGACGGATGAGCAAAAGGTTTCTTCCTTCTTCGACTAAATCTTTGTCTCCTGATAATCCATGGTTCGATCGTGCCTGTTCTCTGGCCATTCAAGGCTAGAGACAGTGCGTATCGGGGGGTGGAAAAATTCTCGATCTCCTATCACTCTCGCTTAATTTTCATTCAGCTAGAAATCGTGGCAGGGAATATTCTTCGACGAGCAAAGCGGGCTTTCATCAAACGAAAGGGCGCTAACCTCCTATGGTTCTCCTACTAACAAATCTTTCTGGCCTCTTGCCAAAAAACATCTCTAGAATTCTGTAAATCTGCCTTTGTTCCTCCCCTTATTCGATCTTCGATGCTCTTGATTGCTAACTCGTCAACTGAAAAGGCCAATCTCTTCGGCCATCCTATTTTTCCTTGCTAAACTCAACCACTGGGACGCGATTCTGGCATTGCCTCCGTCACCTTCTCCTCTCAGTTGTCCTATGTCTTTGCTTTGTGTATTTACATTTTGATCGGGAGCATAGGCTCCTAGAATCTATAACGTAGGAAGGCGGGGGCCTGGATGGCATCCCTCCGAGTTTTGAGAGAGTGTGCTTCCGAGCTGGCCCCTCCTCTCGTTCAACTACTCTATGTCTCCATACTAACACTTTCCCTCAGTGTTGAAGCCACGCCATGTGCAACCTATTCCGAAAAAAGAAAGCGCTCTGATCCTTCTAACTATCGCCCTATAGCTCTCACCTGTATTCATATCTTAAGAATTCTTTGAAACCCTTTTTAACTCTCACTTCTTAGACCATCAGAATCTCATTCTCTTCTTTCGATGCCTAGTAAGGCTATTCGTCGTTCGAGGTCTTTACTGGGATATACTTTCCTATTATTAACCGATTTATGGTTTCCGCCCTTAGAACTACGGGTAGACTTGCGTGGTGGCGCTTGACAATAAAAGCCATTTGCCGGGTTATGGCACTTCATACTGCTCTCCAGCTCCCTCCTTTGCGGTTTCCTCCTTCTCTTTGCTTACTTATGTCTAGCTTTCTTTTAAGTCGCTCAATATCGCGTGAGTTTTGATGAGCGACTTCTTCCTTTCCTGTTAATAGTGGTGTTCCTTCAGGGTTCTGTCTTATCTCCTACTTTCATTTCTTACTTTATCAATTAATGATTCTCTCACTGCACATCTACTATATCCACTTATATGCCGATTGACTCGACCCTCATGTCTTCAAACTCATTCAATTCTACTCCCTGCTTTTAACTTCTAGAATTGCCTCTCGTCTTAATCTTTCCTATTCTATTCTCGCTGATCTGATAGAATTTCCGGGTCGGGTCGTCTCAACCTTGTGAAATTCAATTCTTTTTAAAAACTCAACTATCTACAAATCCCCCTCTAAACACTTCTAACTTTCCTATTCTCTTTCGACGGTTCTCTCGTCTCTCCTGTTGGCAATATAAACATCCTTAACATCAACAAAAAAATGTCTTGGAAAACCTCACATCACAACGGTTGCTAGGGCGGCCTCAAAAAACTGGGAGTTCTGTTTAGACTGGGAGACTTTTTTATCCGCTTCTCAGTTACTCACTATTACTCCAGCTTGTATGGAAGTATGTTCATATCTGGGGCTTTCTGGTTTCAACCCGGCTTTTTGGACAGGGTCGAGTCAAAAGCCAAAAGGCTTATAAACTGTTCACTTGACCCTCTATCTTTGCGGCGCGATGTTGGTGCTTTATCTCTTTTCTATAGGTACCGCAGCGGCAGGTGTTTGAAGGGAACTGTAACCACTTCGCGTACCACCACCTTTACGACGCCCTCGTAGCACAAGGGGTGCTGTGTCTGCGCACGAGTTTTGTGTTGATGTTAAAAAGGTTAACTCCAGGCTAGTTCATTGCAGTGCTTCCTTCTTTTCCTGCACATCTGTCTGTAGAATTCTCTTCCATCTCTGTGTTTCCTGCTGAATTTAATCTCCCTCACTTTAAAGCCTGCTCTGTCTCATTGCGTAATTTACGCTTAGTGAATGAAGTTTTAGCTATGGCAACACCCCTCCCTGAATAGGGCTCTGCCCGTGAGTGGTGGTGACAACTGTAAAAAAAAAAAATAAATAAAAACTTGAAGACAAATCTGATTATACCTTTAATTAGATCTAAATTTAATCTAATAACAATAACAAATATTTGTTTTTTGTTTTTTGTATGATTATCCATCCTGCCCTAACCTAAATCCGATCATTGTTATGATTATCATCATCATACTACAATTTTATAAATGTTAAATGCCACCTAATTAGGTTCACTTGAAGAGCTTCCCTTTTCAATAACACTATAAATACAAAACCATAATAATCTTATAATCGCAACTATATTACCAACAGCCTAGCCATGCCAACCAATGATTAATACTTATCGTGAGTCAATACGTACCTGAATAGTACGAAAAAAGTAATAGGCGATAAAGATTTAAACTTAGATCAAGATTGAGTGGATGTTTTATTAAGTTAACTGAGTTAAAGTCTCTTATCAAAATGACTCTACGTCAAGATAGGTAGAGAGTGTTGTAATCAAACTCGAAACTTGTGTCACGTCTTCCTACTTCAAGCAAAATTGTAAATAAAAGACAAGGGGATATCTAACAAGACGGCAGTTAGATAAATACAAGCGAAAAAGGAGGATAAATGGCAGTGAATTCTGATAATAATTTACTTTAATTAATAAATAACTAAATAAAAAAGAAATATTAAATAAACAAGTAACATTGATGATGTCACTTGTCATTGGGTAGTTAACAATGGTGACGCCATTTATTATGGTAAATGACGTCTGTAATACCATTTGCTTGAACATGTAATGTTTAAATTATTAATTACTACTTCAAAGGACGTTCGTCACATCCGTTACATAAACGACAAATTATATTCTAAAGTTTAAAATTAAGTTATTTTGTATATTTGTCCCCAATATTAATTATAATACTTTGATTAATAATAAATAATTAATAAAAAAAAAATTCAATCTCAAAAAAACTATTATTTTAAACATATGAAGCACCAAATTTAAATTGCAAATAAATTTCTAAAATTTAGTTGAAAACTTTATTTATTCCCATATTAATTTATACTGAGCTATATAATTGACTAATTGTAAAATATATTTAAACTTTAATTTTAACTAAATTTATAAAGTTAAAATCAATTAAGTTTATTATTGTTTTATAAATAATACACAATATAATAATAATAATAATATAATAATAATAATAATAATAATAATAATAATAATAATAATAATAATAATAATAATAATAATAATAATAATAATAATAATAATAATAATAATAATAATATTCAAACTTTAATATTAACTAAATTTGTATGATGACGTTTATTTGTGGACGTCGAGTCAACGGATAGCGACGTTAAAATAAAGTCCAACACTATATTTGCAACGCAGAATTTAAGTTTAATTCCTAACGATACTTCATCAATATAAACACTTAATAATGTATTATTTAATATTTAAAAAAAAAACTACCTTTTAACGTGCTTTATCCCCTTTACAGGGGGTAACACGGGGGGACGACAGGAATTCGAACTTTAAGGCCGGCTATCCCAAACCAGCGCCACCAACGTGTTTGCAGTCGAGTTTTAATTCTTGTCCCCAGGTAGATAAAACTCCAACTGCTACGCGAAGAATTTGAACCAGCGTCTTCTCGTATGAGAGTAGGCGCTCAACCTCCTGCGCCACGAGGCATTAATATTACTTTATATTAAATCAAGAGTATTCAGTTCTGTATTTGAAACAAATTGTCTGAAAGAATGTTTGTTTGTGTACGTGAGTCAGCAAACACCTGATAACGAAGACGCATAAATTCAATGTAAAATATATATCTCGGGTCAGCCTAAAGATTAGGTGACACCTGTAACTTAAAAACTGCAATAGCTACATGAAAACTGAATACATTTTTGAAATCAGCGAACATTTTAATGCAGGAAAGTAGATAAGAAATAAAATAAAGTGCGATAAAAAAAAAAACTAAAAAATATGTTTTCATGTACGACAATCGCGTTCCCACAAATTCCTGAGACATGATTCCCCCAATATTATGCTCGGCAGACATCTTGAAAATTACGACTTGCATCAGATGGAATGAATTTTTTTTTTTTAATTTATTAACGTAAATGATGGCACACAAGGGTAATCTACTGTGGGCTCTGCCCACCGTACCCCCGACCTGTGAGTGCTGGTGTTTTTATTTTTTAAAATGTCAAAATATTAATATTTATGTTAATTATATCTAAAAAATCTTGATTTTAAAGTTATCTATAAAACATCGAAATGATATAAAGAAACCGATATTTTGATGGGTAACAAACCTAATATTTTCCTGCCAGGCGTGAGATGTTATTTTAACTAACTTAATTTAAGGATGTAATTAATAATTATTACAATATTTTTTTTGTTTCCTTCATTAATATGTTCTCCAATTTCAAAAATGCATTCAGTTTTTATGTAGCTATCGAAGTGTCACCTAATCTGGAGACTGGCAAATATCTCGAATTAGTTGCAATATGCAATATTACATTAATAAATAATCTATACTCTATTAATTTTCTATATTCTCTTTTAATATATTCTGTCAATAATATATTAGAATAATTTTAAACCCTAAGAATTTTAACACGTATCACTGCGTGATTAAAACAGCTGATCAGTCGCTATGATCAAGACCATATAAATTTACGATCTATATTTCAATTCAAATAATTGGTACTTCAATTTTTGTCCACATTTTACCAAAATAGATACCCAAATATTTAATAATGCAATACCAATATTATTAATATTATATTATGAAGATTATTATTTTATATTTAAAACGATTGAATTTACAACTAAAATTCCCAACCTCACGAGAGAACGTTATTTAATAATAACGGAAGTTACAAACTGATTCAATCGGCTGAAGTAAGCATACAAATAAAATGGATTCAGAGTAATAATGATACTTCAGAATTATTTCTATTATTATTAATTTCTTTAATATATATATATATATATATATATATATATATAGAATTATATATATAGTATATATATATATTTATATATATATATTTTTATATATATTATATATATATATATATATATATATATATATATATATATATATATATATATATATATATATATATATATATATATATATATAGGCAGACAGACAGACAGACAGATAGACAGACAGACAGACAGACAGACAGAGAGACAGACAGATAGACAGACAGACAGACAGACAGACAGGACAGACAGACAGAGATAATGTGATCTTTAAAAAGGAAATACCAAGTAAATTAAGTAGGATTGAATTATGTGTTTTCGAAGGTGGCGTAGTTGTTTAGAAGATCCTGTCGAGTATATAGTGAATAAACTGAGCTTGTGCGTCAATTTAAACAACCCTATTTTCTTTGCTCCAACTAGAAGAAGAAGTTGAATGATCAGAGGTTAGTTGCCCCAAGGCCACCCTCTAGCAATAACAGTTTGCTGGTGAGTAAGATGTCTTTCAAATTGAATAGAGTAATGATTCACTAATGAAGGGAGGATTTGTCGGTATAAGGGTGGATAGGAGACAAAGTGGCAGGTAAAGGATCATTAATATAAAGGAGAAAAAGTGTTGAGGGTAAGTCACGACCCTAATAAGGAACACAACTTTGATTGATTGTCTTAAAGGGTTAAGGATACTTGGTCTACACCGGACTTTAAAGAATGATAGGAATGGAAATTAGAGAGAAAACCATAGAGGGAATCCTAGATACTGAAAGAGCAAAGTTTAGAATTTAAATCTTCGTGCTAAACTCTATCGGAAGCTTTTGATATGTCTAGTGCCGCTGAAAAAATATTCATCGAAATGCTATGTGGCAGAGGACCAAGTGCCAAAGAGATTTGAAAGATGATCACTAGTTGAGAGTTCCTTTAGGAAGTAAGTCATTAGTGAGGATAAGAAAAATGATTAGAATTTAAGGAAAGGTCCTCCAGTATGCTGTTTTCATTTGCAACACAATCAGGACTACGAGTAAGGATCTGAACCATCTGTTCAAGGTTAATTCGATTAGAGAAATTGTAGGAAGGTTTACCACGCTAATCTTTAGAAACAAAGGAAGCCATTATTGCTGATGAACTTTTAAAATAATCTAATATCTACATTTTGAAGAAAGGAGGAAAAAAGAAAAAATATTATTTTGAAGTTTATGTAAGATAAAAAATTAGGATAGTCAGTAGAGCTAAGAAACAAATTAACAGAACAGATAAATTTAGTTGAGGATTGAAAGCGAGAGCCAAAAAACAAAGTAGAAAATTCAGTAAAATCCAAATTAGAAACATGATAACAGATTACATAGTTGCGCAAAGTATGGAGGATAGATGCACTAAAGGTGAACATAGTAGGGCTTGCTATCGGAGTGCCTAAACACCCGAGTTTCGGTTAAAAATAATAGGTGAGGTCTAGGAGAAGGAAGATAGTGGACGGCAAGGTAGAAATTAGAATAATTACCAAGAATGTTTCAGTAATTAACAAATAACAATTAACGTGTACCAGAGAAATTTGGTGGCAAAAAGCACTCACTAGTACAGCTAACTCCAAAGCAGTAATAAGGGAAGGAGTAGAAGAGGAGCATATTTTGGATGCCATCCATCCAATCATCTCCGAAGCAGTGAGTTTTATCAAAATATAGCAAAAGAAGATGTTCTAGTGTGTGTTTATGTGTGTGTGACGCTGTTTGTGTGAAGGGTTGGAGGTCTGGGGGGAGTTCCCACTTAACTAGTACCCAATTACTATAGTGTAAGGACTCTAGAGTGCGCTGAAGATGCCTTTTTCAGTAATGTGACGAGAAAGGGATGAACAATTATTTTATTATTGGCCACCGTAATTCGTAAAAATGTTTTAGTGGAACCAAACGCTCCTTACTCATAATGGAAGGTAATTTTACATTTCTTCGGAGAACATCTCCGTACTCCACTCCTCCCCTCTACATATAATATATATATATAGTATAGTTCATTAATAGATATATATATATATATATATATATATATATATATATATATATAGTAGTATATATATATATATATAGTATATATATATATATATATATACATAGTATATATAATATATATATATATATATATATATATATATATATATATATATATATATATATATATATATATATATATATATATATATATATATATATATATATATATATATAGTTTCTTATTAACTGAACTATACCATTTACACTAAATTTTTTTCAGCTTCCCCCTTCCACATTAAATGGATTATTTGAAGTTCTTATTATGACAAATCTGTAATCAATTAATGAATAAAATCTTTATCAAAATCTGTTAATATATATATATATATATATATATATATATATATATATATATATATATATATATATATATATATATATATATATATATATATATATATAATTTAAACAATTAGCACCGCCGTTCACCGGCTGAGCTCTATTCGGGAAGGAGATTTAAAATGACAAAAGTGCAAAAAATAAAATTGAAAACCATGCATTACCACCTAGGACATATTTCGCTGGCCTTAAAATAAGAAGGATTAAATTCAACAAGAAACACAAAAGATGGAAGAGATTTCCATAGGATAGAGGCAGCTGGAAAGAAGGAAGCACCACAGCAAACAAGTCTGGGGTTGCCAATGTCCCCAAATGCATGTGCAGACACGGCACACCTTGTGCAACGAGGCCGTCGTAAAGGGGATGGTACACGAGTACCGCTGTAGCACCTATAGAAAAGAGACAAAACACCAACGTCACGTCGCAAAGATATAAAGGGTTGAGTGAATTGGAAACTACAGAACAGTTTATAAGCCTTTTTTTAGCTCTTGACTTGACCCTATCAAAAAATTGATGAAGCCTGAGCCACCCAGATATAAGAGCAGAATTCCATACAAAAGCCGATGAGACTCTTGTATAGTTGGAGTAATTGAAAAGGTGGAAAAAATCTCGTAGTCAAAGCAGAATTCTCAGTTTTTTTTTAATCCGTCCAAGCAACTATTGTGATATGAGGTTTTCAAGACATTTTTGTTCATATTTAGGCCAAGGATGTTAATATTGTCAACAGGAGGGACAGGTGAACCATCAAAAGAGATAGAGAAGTTAGGAAATTTCTTTGAGAAGGAGATTTGTAGAGGTTGAGTGTTTAAAGAGTTGATTTTCGAAAGGCTTAGACTACTCCATTTGGAAATTCTTTCCAGTCCTGAAAGAATAGAATCGGAAAGATTAAGACTGGAGGCAACTCTAGATACAAAAGAGGGAGCAGATTGGAAATGAGAAGAAGAATTTAGGGTCGAGTTATAGGCATATAAATGGACTATCAGCGATTGCAGTCTCCACCTTATCAGTAGAAGCTGAGGCGTCTTCAGTATCAAAGCAATAGCTCCAGGAATAGTTAGCGTAGAAGCGACGCAACGCCCCCCAATTAGTCCGATTAAAGACCCAGAAAATAAACTTAAGGATGTAAGATTTTGGCCAAATTTACCAATATGAGCGAAAATGGTGTGTTTATATATTTAGAGAGGGACTAGTTGTGAAGCATAGGTCAAGGGCGTTCAAGAATTGTTTGGGACGATCATGAATATGTGTAGGTACCTTTTTCAGCTGTTCCAGATCGTTGAAAATGCTGAAGCTTTCGGCCTTATCCAATCCAGCATCTGTATGAGAGGACTCCAACCATTCAGTATTGCATACATTGAAATACCCTAAATAGAGGACCTCATTTTTTGGATAAGAAGATGTAAGAGTCTCGTGAGAAATAGGAAGATACTTGAAAAAGACAAGATAGTTAGTTCCATTAGGAGCATATTTGCAAAAGCAGAAGATTTTTGTAGTAGTAGGAATATCCGTTTTGTAATATCTTAATTTAAAACAAGCTCACGGAAATTCTTTAGAGTAATAATAATAATAATAATAATAATAATAATAATAATAATAATAATAATAATAATAATAATAATAATAATAATAATAATAATAATAATAATAATAATCATACACAATATTAATAATAATAATAATAATAATAATAATAATAATAAAAATAATAATAATAATAATAATAATAATAATAATAATAATAATAATAATAATAATAATAATAATAATAATAATAATAATAATAATAATAATAATAATAATAATACTAATACAAATTCTTTTTTCAGACAATATTAGCATCGGCTATAATAAGGTTAATGACAATGAAAGGAAAACCTTGAATCATCCTCTTTGACCTTTATTATGAACCTTTGCATCACTATGGAATTAAATCCTTTTATAATTTAAGCATTGAAACCAATGAGGCAATTAACTTCTTTACAGGTGTATTAAATTGCAGGTTTGTTAAAAATGATTCTCAACTGTCGTCTCACACACGTACACACGTACACACACACACACACACACACACACACACACACACACACACACACACACACACACACACACACACACACACACACACACACACATACACACACACACTTACAGAAATACAAATGCACACAAACATATCCGAATCTGTTCTTAGATATAAAAGATTTCTTTATGCGTTTGGGGCTCAAATTTCACTCCCAACCTAACAATTGATTACCAATTAGAAATATTAAAAGCATAAATACTAAACTAAAATATATTTTAATTATTTTCTATCGATTGAAATAAGTTCTTTTTTTTCCTCTTTTAAGCCAATGTTTTAATTTGTGCATGTTATGCTTACTTTTATATGGAGAATTTATTAGTATCAAAATAAGGTGTCGGCAGTTGTAGTTATTGAAGTGGAAATAGCTAAAGTTTTAATAATAATAATAATAATAATAATAATAATAATAATAATAATAATAATAATAATAATAATAATTTTGTTGAAATTTTTAAATATTATTTTATCAAGTTACTTTTTGTTTCTACTCAAAAGCTCTTGAAAGAAGAAATACCATATTAAATTAGGAAAATTTGTTAAAAAGTATCTAATTAATTATTATTATTGTTATTATTATTATTTATTATAATTTATTATTATTATTATTATTATTATTATTATTATTATTATTATTATTATTATTATTATTATTATTATTATTATTATTATTATTATTATTATTATTATTATTATTATTTATATTATTATTTATATTATTATTATTATTATTATTATTATTATTACATTATTATTATTATTATTATTATTATTATTATTATTATTATTATTATTATTATTATTATTATTATTATTATTATTATTATTATTAATATTATATATATATATATATATATATATATATATATATATATATATATATATATATATATATATATATATATATATATATATATATATATATTTATAGGGTTGCTATAAAATCTTTCTATCATTACAAATATGTATTACAAACAAACTTGATACAGGTGAAAAGTTTGTGGCAAATGAAAGAGGACCACAAAAAGTTTTTTACTTTATAAAATACTCGAGGAAAAGGAACAAAAAAAACTTATTGGTACATATATTATAATACACTTCTACATGATCTCCTTTCTTCTCCCGCAAAATGTCCAAACGATGGTCAATATCGCTCTAACTGTTGTTCAACATATCGTGTATGACGCCAGAAATAGCATCAGTTATCCTTCTTCGCAATATGTCCAGGTTAGGTACGAGTGTCGCAAACGTTATGTCCTTGACATAAACTCACAGGAAAAAGTCCAGAGGGGGGGGGGGTTGTTTCGACGATTGAGGTTGCCTGGGTGGCGGGCTGTCACGCCCAATCCATCTGTCCGGAAATGTCTCATCGAAGACAGAAGTAGTAGCAATGACATATCCCGGTCAATTGGGGGGCGCGGCGCCCCCTTGTACTCAGGAAAGACGATGAGCGTTTTTTCGGGTTCCCCCAAGGGTGGGCTATCTTTTGGTGTACATTTCATGTACGCCGTTTTACCCCTCCCCCCCTGGAAGCTATATTTCCATGTAGGTGCGTGAGCACATACACACACACACACACACACGAGCTACTAACCCATGTGTGCCTCGTAGCCGCGCACATTAACCCTAACCGCGCACATTTACTTACTTTATGAGCCACTACATCGGTTACTGTTACTTTTTATGAGTAGCTGACGTCATCAGGTTAGACAACCCTAACCTGTGCATCACTGGCTTACTTACATGAGCTACTACTTCACACGAGCTACGTAGCACACCCTACTTGTCATGTTAAGTACAGGATTAAGTACACTTGGAAGTGCATTAACTACACTTGGAAGTGCATTAAGTACACTTAGAAGTGGATTAAGTACCCGTACTTAATGTTTCCGGGGTTTCCGCGCATCGGGGGACCGCGCCCGTCGTTTGCCTGGCTCATCCACCCGCCTCGACCGCCCGTCTGCCCGCTCGCTCGAATACTCTGTGACGTGTGACGTCCGTGACGTGTGACGTCGCACACTGTGCGTTCGCTCGCGCGCCGTCATACAAAAATTATCATATCTCGAACACGAAACGGTGCCTCTCGCCACCGAGATACGATCCCTCGATCGCTGAGTCAAAGACTTCGCGTCTTAAGCCCCTGTGCTAACGGCTCAGTGAGATAATATGAACTTTATGTTGGGCAGTTGTTTCATTGATGGAAATTTCGTCTAATAATAGCGTGATAATAATAAGCATAATATTTGAAATTTTTTTTAGTAAATTACTTATGCGATAATAATAATAATAATAATAATAATAATAATAATAATAATAATAATAATAATAATAATAATAATAATAATAAAATAATAATAATAATAATAATAATAATAATAATAATAATAATAATAATAATAATAATAATAATAATAATAATAATAATAATAATAATAATAATAATAATAATAATAAATATATATATATATATATATATATATATATATATATATATATATATATATATATATATATATATATATATATATATATATATATATATATATATATATATATATATAGGAGTATATATATATCTTTATATATATATATATATATATATATATATATATATATATATATATATATATATATATATATATATATATATATATATATATATATATATATAGCCGTTATAATATCAAACTTTTCAGTAATCTGCTATGCGCATGCGTCTGGAGATAAGCCCGACCCAAAACTAAAGTCATCTTGTGTTTCTTCTTTTTCATCTTTGTTCTTCTTTTTCTTTTCATTTTCTTTACATTGTTATCACGTGACACTAGTTGCTTGTTCTTAATGCAGTTGCCAGATACATTATGAAATATATATATATATATATATATATATATATATATATATATATATATATATATATATATATAGTATATATATATATATATAGTATATAGTATATATATATGCATATATATATATATATAGTATAGCAGTATATATATATATATATATATATATATATATATATATTAGTGATGGGACGATTAATCGGAATCGGAATCGGAATCGAAAGAATCGGTTGTTTTTTAGGTATCGGAATTGGAATTGGAATCGACAAAATTGTACCGATTCTTTGACCGATTCTTTGGTATACAATCAGAAATTTTTATTCGAGATTTACGATATTTCAAAGACAATATTTCGAAGTCTGCCGGATTTTTAATTTTAGTTCTTCCTGAATTCTATTTAATTAAAGAAACTGGATTGAGCGGGCGCATCTTTACGTAGAGCCTAAGATATCATGTTAGGATTTTCAGACAGTGACATTTGGCAATGTTTCGTTAGTCATGTTATGCAATTATATGTTTTGATAATTGTATACCCGTGAACTAATAAGTAAGCAGTGAAACATTTGGCAAATGGGATGGTAATAATTGGAGCTATTGAATATATAAATGCTATCCCTTCTCGAGTTTCACCTTTTCACGTATCTCACAAAGCATCTAATATAAGTGATTGTCTTCAAAATGTTATGGAAGAATTCATTATTCCTGCTAAATCATGTTATAGTAAGGGATAACGCACCCAATATGGCTGCAGGAGTTACTACACAAGCAGGATTCCAGAAATTACCTTGCTTTTTACACTCCTTGACACTAGTTCTCAATGATGCCATATTTGAACAAAGAGATGTAAAAAAAATATATCCATATGCAAACAAATCGTAGGTCATTTTAATCACTCGCCCCCAGCTATTTCCAAGTATGAAGAATATCAAACTAGATTTAATTTACCACAGCACAGATTCATGATATATAAACCAGTATCATATGCTTTCAAAAATTTTTGAACAAAAGGCGGCTCTCATTTCATATTGCAGTGATCATTCAAAACCTGTATGCTTAGAAACAATGAAAAGTTCTTGAAAAATTGCTAAAAATACTTAAAAATTTTGTTGATTGTACAAATTTATTGAGCCACAAGGAATCAATGGCATCGGTAATAATCCCAAATATGAAAACGATTTGCATTTTTTTAAAAGAGTCAGAAAAAAAGAACATTTGAGGGACTTGGGTCTACAGTATCAGCATGTAAATTCAGTAAAAATAGATTCAGCATTTACTTTACTGATAAGAATCTTGTGCTTGCTACCTATCTTGATCCACGCTTTAAAATTACATTCCTTGAGGATGATTATAACAATATAAAAGTGGAAGATATTCTTAAGCAATGGATGTGCGAAGATATATGTTGTATAAAGGAAAGGAAAACAGTTTCCACTACTTTAAACCAATTTTCAGATTTTTCTCATTTATCAACAGAATGGGGTGAAAAGTAATACTGAAGATAATAGTTTGAACTTCAGTTTTGAAAGTTGTTTTTCGGAATTTAAAGAGAAAAAGACTTTAAAAACAGCAAAGAAACTCATTCCCAAGGAGAAAGACACATATATTGAAAAATTGAAGATGTTATAAAAGTAGAAATCAGCCAATATAAAAATATGAAACTTATTAAAAATTCAGAAAGTCCCTTACAATGGTGGTCATCGAATAAAGGAACCTTTTCAGCATTTGGGTGTCCTTGCTAGAAAATATTCAAGCTCGTCCCCTTTTCTGTGGAAAGTGAAAGACTCTTCAGAATTGGAGGATCAATTTATTCTCCTAAAAAAATCGGATGCACTCAGAAACGAGAGAAATGTTAATGTTTTTGCACTACAACTTAAGAGTCATGATTTAACTACAAAATAATAATGAAAATTTTGCTTCAAGATCTTACTTTTAGGTAAATTAAAAGAAGCGAATTTTTTAAACAAAAACGAAATTTTGTTCATTTATTGTAAGATTTTTAAATATTGCTATTATTTTTCAGTGGTTAAATAAATAAAAAGGTAATTAACTAATTATTTCTTTAGCAAAGATAAAATATAAGAGAATTCTATAACATTAATTTATAAGGTTTTAAATATCTAAAATTAGTTGATTTAGAAAAATTAGCATATATATATATATATATATATATATATATATATATATATATATATATATATATA